>CAUYLG010027283.1:0-74210 GCA_963573385.1 Cacajao melanocephalus
CTTGTTTGTTAACAACACTGCCAGCAGCATGCTGGGTAACATTGCAGACTCTTCCAGGTTTGCCAAGATAACATTTGTGGGGCGTTCCTTTTTGAGCAGTAGCCATTCCCTTGATGTCTACAATAGCACCTTTCTTACAGATTCGCATATATGTGGCCAAAGGAACAACTCCATGTTTTCTAAAAGGCCTAGAGAACATGTATCGAGTGCCTCTCCACTTTCTCTTTGTGGTCATCATTTCGGTGAATTATTGGAAGACGGCATTTCCAGCTGAAAGGCTGGGCTTACCTCTTCTAGGAAGACGGCCTGCTGTTGTGGAAAAGGATGGCATTTGAAGTGAGAAGACCTCTGTTTGGTCCCACTCTGTCACTTACTGGCTGTGTGACTATGAATGAGTTATTTAACGATTTGGAACCTGTCTCCACATCCGCAAAATGGAGATATCATCTGCCCACTGCATCTCAGAGGTCTGAAGTGAGTACCAGCAAGAGGGTGGATGCCAGATTGTTTTATAAACTACAGAGAAATATACAAGGTTAATAATCAGTATTTATATCTGTATGCCATGGCTTTAGCTAGTGCCTGGCACAAATGTACTCAATAAGTGTTTGTAAAGTAAATTAATATCTCAAATGCTCCTGGAGTACAGACCCATGAGAACTCTAGTCAGCTATAACCAGGAAGCGTCAATAGTTATAACATTTATTTCAGATGATGTGGGCTGGGCGCGGTGGCTCACGCCTGTAATCCCAGCACTTTGGGAGGCTGAGGTGGGTGGATCACTTGAGGTCAGGAGTTCAAAACCCGCCTGACCAACATGGAGAAACCCTGTCTCTACTAAAAAAATTACAAAATTAGCTGGGCGTGGTGGCGCATGTCTGTAATTCCAGCTACTTGGGAGGCTGAGGCAGGAGAATCACTTGAACCCGGGAGGCAGAGGTTGCAGGGAGTCGAGATTGTGACATTGCACTCCAGCCTGGAAAACAAGAGCGAAACTCCATCTCAAAAAAAGAAAATACAATATAGATGATGTGGGAAGATTTTTACTTGTTCACATTAACACCACTTTAGTGAGAATTTGATTTTTAAATTAATGGGTTGTCAAAATGCTTTTTACCTCCTGCTACGACTTTTAATCATTTTTCTGCCTGTCGGCACTTCCACCAACAGTGAACAGGAACGAGGGAGTTAATAAATTTTGAATCTTTCAATTTCATGTTTCTTTTTCCTTTTTTTTTTTTTGAGAGAGGGTCTTGCTCTGTGGCCCAGGCTGCAGTGCAATGGTGCGATCTCAGCTTACTGCAGCCTTGGCCTCTGGGACTCAAGCGATCTTCCTGCCTCAGCCCCGCAACCAGGTGGGACCACAGGCACACACCACCATGACAGGCTAATTTATATATTTTTTGTAGAGACAGGGTCTTGCCATGTTGCTCAGGCCTGTTTTGAACTCCTGAGCTTAAGTGACCTCTCTGCCTTGTCCTCCCAAATTGCTAGGATTACACGGGTGAGCCACTGTGCCTGGCCGCCTAATTTTGCAGGTTTCTATTAGTGCCAATAAAGGCCATAAAGAGGGGTATGCTACTGGCCAGTAGCTTTTGTGCCTAACACCGCAATACCTGTTGATATGGAGAGGTACTGACTTCATCCTCTGGCCAAAAAAGATGATAAATTATAGATGACAAATTCGAAGTTTGGGCATATGCTTGGGGAAAGGAAAAAGTAAAAGAATACAATTTCAGCTTCAGCCTCCCAAGTAGCATGCGCCACCATGGCCAAGCTAATTTTTGTATTTTTAGTAGAGATGGGGTTTCACCATGTTGCCTAGGCTGGTCTCAATCTCCTGACCTCAGGTGATCCACCCGCCTTGGCCTCCCAAAGTGCTAGGATTACAGGCATGGGCCACCGTGCCTAGCTCCTCCATTGTTTCGCTGCCAGCAAGTAGGCTCAGTTGGACTGAGCTCCTACTCTGTCCTCAGCACTTCTAGCCATTCTTAGGAATATGTGACAACTACATAAACACATTGTTTTCCTAATGATAGTGGCAGAAGACAGAAAAATTCCTAGGCAGACGGGGGCAGGTCCCTGGTGAAAACTAACCTTCAAGCCAAAGAAGGCTTAAAGCCTGAAAAAGCACCAGTTCCCGGTGGAGTCTATGATTGTAGTGAGAACTTCCGGGATGCCTTTTAGCCAGTCCAATGGTGCTTTTTCCAGGCCCGCCCATGGACCAATCAGCATGCACTCCCCCATTCTGAGCCCATAAAAACCCTTGTCTCAGGCGCACTTTGGACAACTGTCTTTCAGGCTCCCCCTTCACGCAGGGCTACGCACTTCGGGTCCCTTCTCCTTGTTGAGAGCTTTTCTGTCACTCAGTAAAATTCTTCCCTGTCTGCGTGACCTCATTCTTCTTCTTCTTTTTTTTTTTTTTTGAGACAGAGTTTTGCTCTTGTTGCCCAGGCTGGAGTACAATGGCATGATCTTAGCTCCCCGCAACCTCCAACTCCCAGGTTCAAGTGATTCTACTGCCTCAGGCTCCCGAGTAGCTGGGATTACAGGCATGCGTCACCATGCCCTGCTAATTTGTATTTTTAGTAGAGATGGGTTTCACCGTGTTGGTCAGGCTGGTCTCAAACTCCCAACCTCAGGTGATCCACCCACCTCGGGCTCCCAAAGTGCTGGGGTTACAGGCATGAGCCACCGCACCGACCAACCTCATTCTTCTTGGTTGCAGGATAAGAACCTAGAACCCACCAAATGGTGGGTGCATAAAGAGCTGTAACACTGTAGCCCTCCCTCCTGGTCGCTGAGCAAAGGGGGAGAAAAAGCCACTATGTACCACATGCCCGTTTCACCAAGCTGCAGGCGACAGGACTGAACAAGCTGCGACACAAATAAGCTCTAATACACCCCCCATTAACCGTGCCGCGGGCAGGAGGAATGAGAGAGAGCTGTGTCGTTTCTTGGGGACTCAAACCTTGGGACACCCCCAGGCAAGAGTCATAACACCCCTTGGGGCTCCATGGTTGCTGGTGTGTTTGAGTTTTCAGGCGCCACCATCTAAACGCTGGTGCCTAACATGAAAACTGTCCATGGCACGTCTAGCTCAGCAGCAGGCTGATGAGCGCGGAGTCCCTGCTCATGCACAGGATCTGGGCTGGTAGCGTGAACTGAGTGCAGCCCGCCAGGCCCAGCTGGTGGAGTGAGCCCAGGAGTGAGCCCAGAGCCAAGCGAAGCCTGGACAGAGGCGCTGCCAGCCATGAAAATTTCCAGGTGGCAAAGTGGCATCAAAAGCATCCTGTGTCACTAACATCATTGCAATGTTACTTCTTTATGCACTAAAATGTTTTGACTTACTGCTTTGTTTTCTCTTAACCATTTTGTACAGAAATCATTCTCGAAAGCTAAGCATCTTTGGCCACTTTCAACATAAGGTAGGCCAAGCACAGTGGCTCATGCCTGTAATTCCAACACTTTGGGAAGCCAAGGTCGGGGAATCGCTTGAGCCCAGGAGTTCGAGACCAGCCTAGGAAACATAATGACACGTTGTCTCTAAAAAAAAAATTTAGAAATTAGCTGGGTGTGGCGGCACACACCTGTAGTTCCAGCTACTTGGGAGGCTGAGACAGGAGGATTACTTGAGACCAGGAAGTGGAGGCTGCAGTGAGCTGTGATCGTGCCACTGTACTCCGGCCTAGGCAACAGAGTGAGACCCTGTCTCCAAAAATAAAAATAAAAAATGAAAGTAAAATAAATGTAATGATACTGTTTAGTTTTTGCTTTAGCACTTGGACATCATTGTGATGTGTTACTCTGATGGCAGATAATGTGGGGACACTGTAATTGCCCAGTGGGTTCACCTTGCCCTCTGCCTAGACAGAGCCAATTTATCAAGACAGAAATTGCAACAGAGAAAGAGTAATTCACACAGAGCTGGCAGATCAGAGTTTTATTGTTACTCAAATCAGTCTTCTGAGCATTCGGGGATTAGAGTTTTTGAAAGACAATTTGGTGGGCGTAGGCTTGAGAAGTGGGGAGTGCTGATTGGTCAGGTTGGAGACGGAATCTCAGGGGGTCGAAGTGAGATTTTCTTGCTGTTTTCTGGTCCTGGGTGAGATGGCAGAACTGGTTGAGCCTTATTACAGGTCTGGGTGGTGTCGTTTGATCCAGGTAGTTCAGGGTCTGCAAAATATCTCAAGCACTGATCTTAGGTTTTATAATAGTGATGTTATCCTGAGGAGCAATCTGGGAAGGTTCAGACTCTTGGAGCCAGAGGCTACGTGACCCGTAAACTGTAAAGTCTAATCTTGTAGCTAATTTGTTAGTCTTGTAAAGGCGGACTGGTCCCTAGGCAAGAATGGGGTCTTTTCAGGAAAGGACTATTCTTAATTTTGTTTCAGAGTCAAACTATGAACTGAATTCCTTCCTAAAGTTAGTTTAGCCTATGCCCAGGAATGAATAAGGACAGCCTAAAGGTGAGAAGCAAGACGGAGTCAGTTAGGTCTGATTTCTTTTACTGTCACAATTTTCTCAGTTATGATTTTCCAAAGGCGGTTCTAATACCTTTGGGAAATTATTGGATAGTTTGTCTCTTCAAAGAATCATTCCAAACTGCTGTGTGTTCTGCATTTCTGTATCTTTTTTTGTTTTTAACAAATACATATTGTCCTGTTCTTAGCTGTTAACACTTTTTCTGACCTTCATATGCCGTCCTCTGAGAACATTCTCTTCTAACAGGCAATTTCTAATTTGGTGAGGACAAGACTGGCTAAGAGCCAAAGTTTGTAGAAGTTTTTATAAAACAAGAGTAAGTATACCGAGGAAGAAACTTTCCAATGAATAAAGTGCAATTCCTTGTTTGGTGACTTAAATGCCTCTTATTTCCTAGGTTCTCAGCTTTTTTCTGGCTAAATCACTGTCAGGTATACAGTATTATTATATCATAAATAAAATTATTTTTAAAGTCTTCTAGTTTTCTTCCCGTCACACCAGTCCTAGTTAATTCACTTTTTGGCAGTTCTAGAACTGGGCAACAGAAGAAGTTGGCTTTATAGACAGAGAAGTGCTAAAGAAAGACAGAGCAAGACCCTGTCTCAAAAGAACAAAGAGAGAAAGCAGAAGCAAAGAACAAAGAGCATATTAGTCATTTCAAAGCTATGTTTCTTTTCTTTTCTTTTCTTTTTTGAGACAGAATCTCTCTCTGTCTCTCGGGCTGGAGTGCAGTGGCTTGATCTTGGCTCACTGCAGCTTCCGCCTCCTGGGTACAAGCAATTCTCCTGCCTCAGCCTCCCAAGTAGCTGGGATTATAGAAGCACACCACCACGCCCAGCTAACTTTTGTATTTTTAGCAGAGACGGGATTTCACCATGTTGGCCAGGCTGGTCTCGAACTCCTGACCTAGTGATCTGCTCTCCTCGGGTTCCCAAAGTGCTATGTTTCTTATAAAGCAGAGACAGAGAGACAGAACAATAGAAAAATAACTGATTAGTAAACATCAAGCTACTTTTTTCCTGTAAGGATTAAAGCAGAGGGAAGTTCATTATCATGCCTAGTGAGGATTTAAACTGGCCTGTTTGGGAAATTATTTGTGATTTTGGGAAGGGTTAGTCAACTTAGTTTGGGTTTAGTGATGTGGAACTTTGGCATGGGTGAGTCCATTTTGATTTTTAGTCTTGTCCATTGGGTCTAAGAGCAGAAACTTTGTCCAAAACAATGGTGTCCTCTAATTTTTATTTAACACATTTAATCACATAGATTCAAATGTATAACACAAAGATAGAATTACTAAAAGAAACTGACAGATCTGGCCTAGCGTGGTGGTTCATGCCTGTAATCCAAGCACTTTGGGAGGCTGAGGCAGGTGGATCACCTGAGGTCAGGAGCTCAAGACCAGCCTGGTCAACATGGTGAAACCTCATATCTACTAAAAATACAAAAATTAGCTGGGCATGGTGGTGCATGCCTGTAATCCCAGCTACTTGGGATGCTGAGGTAGGAGAATCTCTTGAACCCAGGAGGCAGAGATTGCAGCGAGCTGAGAACAAGCCACTGCACTCTAGCCTGGGAGACACAGCAAGACTCCATCTCAAAAAAAAAAAAAAGAAAAAGAAAAAGCACTTGACAAATCCACTAATCACATGAAACTTTTTTTTCACATGGAAATCTTAACATCTCATTTTGAAAATTAGATAGGCTAAAGAATATTTGAGTATTATTTTCCTCTTTGATACGATGATTTAAAATAAGATATATATATTTGGTCTCTGTTCCTGGTTCCTGGCACACAGCTCCTAAAACCCTTGGAATCAGAGGAGTGATAAGAGTATCTTTTGCATGCTAATGAGATGACTGGGCTGGGCTGGCAGCCCCTAGATAGCTTCAAGATGGGGGTTGGTCACCAGAAAGCCAAAGGTAGGATTAGAGGGTTGGGACTCTCAGTTCACATCCCACCCCCAACTTCCAGGGAGGAGAGAGAAAGTAGAGTTGATCATCAGTGGCCAATGATATAATTAATTGTCAACCTAAAATAATCAAATCATCAGCATCCAGTTTTAGAGTATATTCAAGCAAAAAGCTGGGAACAGCCATCTGGGTAACATAGACTCCAGGGAAATGGGGTCAGTGCTCCAAAATTAAATGTTAAAGTCTTGCTTGTATCGGCTGAAAATAAAGAAGTTCAGTAGGATTATAATATTTTCTATACCAGATTGGTTTATGAGTTACAACAATTTAATTAGTTGCAGTTTATTTTCTTTTCCATACAGCTTTTCTTTTCTTTACAGCTGGTTTTCGTTCAACCTTTCCAATTTAAAGGTGCGTATTTGACAATCCATCTTGGACACTGTATTAGTCATGAAATCTTCATGTGTAAAAGAGGGAGGTTAATCTATAATGAAAATCAAGTGAAGAGAGAAAGTATCCCTGATGCTCTTTAGTCATTTACTACAACATTTTAGGTCAGGAAGAAGGCCAACCTATAATCAGAGAAACATAAGTTACAGACGCCTAGGTTATAGCTGCCTGCTTATGACACTCAGATCCCATTATCACATTCCCTTAAGACTCAAAATATTTTAAAGTTCCAACTGACACAGGATTCTTTCAGTGCCACTTCACCAGCCAGAAATCTTCATGGCTGGTGGCACCTCTACCTGGGCCTTGCTTGGCTCCAGCTTACCACTGGGCTCCCTCTCCCCATTCAGTCCAGCAGGCTGTGCTCAGTTCATGCTACAAGCCCAGATTTTGTGCCCATCATGGCTCTGCGCTCAGCCTGCAGCTGGTCCAGGAATGCCATGACTGTCTTCCACCTTGGGCACCAGTGTCTAGGCAAGGGGGACACAGCAGCACTTGAAGACTTGGAGATGCCAGCAACCACAGAGCCCCAAGGGGTGTTATGGCTCTCACCTGGGGAGCTCTGAGGCCTGAACCCCCAAGGGCTGTTAGAGCTCTGTCTCCTTCCTGCTGTCTACAGCATGGCAAATGGTAGTGGTGGGGAGCATGTTACAGCTCATTTGTGTTACAGCTCATTAGTTCCTGCCATCCGCATGCTTCAGTGAACAGGGGCATTGATCCTGCCACTCCACTCTGGCCTGAGGCTCCTGGGCTGGCCCAGCCCCACTGCTGCATCTTCCTGTCATGTGGGATGGCCGCCTGACACTGGCAGAGGGTGAGTGGGCTACAGTGTTATGGCTCCTTTCCTACACATGTTTCAGTGGGTCCCAGGTTCTTGTTCAATGTCCAAGAAGAATGAGGTTACCTGGACACCGTAGATTGAGCAGGGCAGAGAAGCTTTAACTGAGCAACAGAACATCTCTCAACATAAGAGGGAACCTCAAGTGCGTAGCCCTCTGTGTAAGAGGGGACCTGAAGGTGGGTAGTCCCAACATGTGGCTGAGTCTAGGGTTTTTATGGGCTCAGAATGGGGGAGTGCATGCTGATTGGTCCATAGATAGGCCTGGAAAAAGCACCATTTGACTGGCTAAAAAGGCACTGAGGAAGTTCTCACTTCCGTTGTGGACTCCTCTATCTGGGACAGGCAGCCAATTTTTCAGGCTTCAAGATGTCTTTGGCTTGAAAATCAGGTTTTACTGGGGACCTACCCATGTCTGCCTAGGAATTTGTCTGTCTCTTGCTGCTATCACAACCACTTAAATTTTGAATTACTTATTTTCACACAATCATGCCTACATAATGAAGACTATAAAAACCTAAAATGCTTAGATTCAGAGAGCTTCTGGATTGCTGAACGTCTGGAGGTGCCTAGAAGGTGGTGTGCCCAGAGTCGGCCTGGAAGCTCACCCCCGTCCCTCATGCCTTGCCCTATGTATCTCTTCCATCAGGCTGTTCATCTGTATCCTTTGTAATATCCTTTATAAAGTGTATTAACATAGTGATATAAAATAAATTTTATAAAATAAATGTGTGCACATATATAAAGTGTTTCCCTGAGCTCTGTGAGCCACTCTAGAAAATTAATCAAACTCAAAGACGGGATGATGAGAACCCTGATTTATAGACAGCCAGTGAGAAGATCAGGTTACAACCTGGGGATTGCAATTGGCCTCCGAAGTGAGAGGCAGTCTTGTGGAACTGAGCACTCAACCTGTGAGATGTGATGCTATTGAATTAGAGGACACTCACCTGTTGCCATGGGAGACTCTGCTAAACAATTGCCTGGGCCAGGAGCAGTGGCTCACGCCTGTAGACCCAACACTTTGGGAAACTTAGGTGGGTGGATCACCTGAGGTCAGGAGTTTGAGACCAGCCTGGCCAACGTGGTGAAACCCCATCTCTACTAAAAATACAAAAATTAGCCAGGCATAGTGGTGTGCACTTGTAATCCCAGCTACTCAGGAGGCTGAGGCAGGAGGATTGCTTGAACCTTGGAGGCAGAGGTTACAGTGAGCTGAGATAGCACCACTGCACTTCAGCCTGGGTGACAGAGTGAGACTCCATCTCAAAACAAAACAAAACAAAAACCCTGCAATTGTGATGTATATCATTTAAATCAGTGTGATAAGCACATGTCCTGTTTTTGTTATTCTATGTCAGACCATATCCAGCTCCCCATGTTACAAAGTGGTTTTATAAACATAATTTTTCTTTCCAATTTTTATTTATTATTATTTTTATTTATTTATTTTATTTATTTATTTATTTATTTTTATTTTTTGAAAGAAAGAAAAAGAGAGAAAAGAAAGAAAGAAAGAAAAAGAAAGAAAGAAAGAAAAAAAAAAGAATGAAAGACAGAAAGAAAGAGGAAGAGAAAGAGGGAGAGAGAACGGGATTCTTGTTCTATTGCCCAGGCTAGAATGCAGTCTAAACATGGGTATTAAAAACCTCTTTTATGCCAATAATTGTGCTTAACAATGGAGACAGGAAGGAATAAGGGATGAAAATAACAAACAAGCAGCCAACCAATATTTTATTTAAACCTGTGAAATGCTATGCAATTGCTGAGGAGTGCTTTACTTCCAATTATGTGGTCACTTTTAAAATAGGTGTAATGTGATACTGGGAAAAATGTATGTTTTGCGGATTTGGGGTGGAGAGTTCTGTAAAAATTTGTTAAGTTTACTTGTTCCAGGTCTGAGTTCAAGTCCTGGATATCCTTGTTAATTTTCTATTTCGTTGATCTGTCAAATATTGACAGTGTAATGTTAAAGTCTCCCACTATTATTGTGTGGGAGTCTAAGTCTCTTTGTAAGTCATTAAGAACTTGCCTTATGTATCTGGGTGCTCCTGTATTGGGTGCGTATATATTTAGGATCATTAGCTCTTCTTGTTGCATTGATCCTTTCACCACCATGTAATGTCTCTGTTTCTTATGGTTTTTGTTGCTTTAAAGTCTGTTTTATCAGAGACGAAAATCGCAGCTTCTGTTTTTTTTTTTTTTTCTCTCCATTTGGTTGGTAAGTCTTCCTCCATCCCTCTGTTTTGAGTTTTTGTGTATCCTTGCATGTGGGATGGGTCTAGATACAGCATACAGATGGGTTTTAGCTTTTTATCCATTTTGCCTGTGTCTTTTGATTGGGGCATTTAGTCCATTTAAATTTAGGATTAATATTGATATATGTGAGTTTGATACTGCCATTTAATGCTAGCTGGCTGTTTTGCCAATTAGTTGATGTAGAATCTTCATTATGATGATGCTCTTTACCTTTTGGTATGTTTTTGGAATGGCTGATACTGGTTGTTCCTTTCTATGTGTAGTGCTTCTTTCAGAAGCTCTTGGTCGTGATGAAATCTCTGAGTACCTGCTTGTTCGCAAAAAATTTTATTTTTCCTTCACTGATGAAGCTTAGTTTGGCTGGATATGAAATTCTGGGTTGAAAGTTCTTTTCTTTAAGAATATTGGATATTGGCCCGCACTCTCTTCTGGCTGGTAGGGTTTCTGCTGAGAAATCTGCTGTGAGTCTGATGGGCTTCCCTTTGTGGGTAACCCGACCCTTCTCTCTGGCTGCCCTTAGCATTTTCTCCTTCATTTCAACCCTGGTGAATCTGATGACGATGTGCCTTGGGGTTGCTCTTCTTGAGGAATATCTTTGTGGTGTTCTCTGTATTTCCTGAACTTGAATATTGGCCTGCCTTGCTAGGCTGGGGAAGTTTTCCTGGATAATATCTTGAAGAGTATTTTCAAGGTTGGATTCACTCTCTTCGTCACATTCAGGTACACCTATCAAATGTAGATTAGGTCTTTTCACATAGTCCCATATTTCTTAGAGACTTTGTTCATTCCTTTTTACCCTTTTTACTCTAATCTTACCTTCTCGTTTTATTTCATTGAGTTGATCTTTGACCTCTGATATCCTTTCTTCTGCTTGGTCCATTCAGCTGTTGAAACTTGTGCATGCTTCGCAAAGTTCTCGTGTTGTTTTTCAGCTCCATCAATTGACTTATATTCCTCAGTTGTCCATTCTCATTAGCATTTCGTTAAATCTTCTTTCAAGGTTCTTAGTTTCTTTGCATTGGGTTAGAATATGTTCTTTTAGCTCACAGAAGTTTCTTATTATCCACCTTCTGAAGCCTGATTCTGTCAGTTCATTGCACTCATTCTCCGTCAGGTCTTGTTCCCTTGCTAATGAGGAGCTGTGATCCCCTGTAGGAGGAGAGGCATTCTGATTTTGGGTGTTCTCAGCCTTTTTGCACTGGTTTCTTCCCATTTTTGTGGATTTATCCACCTGTTGTCTTTGTAATTGCCGACTTTCAGATTGGGTCTGTGAGTGGACGTCCAGCTTGTTGGTGATGGAAGTTTTTTCTGTTTCTTAGTTTTCCTTCGGCGGACGCCCCTTCCCCACAGAGCTGGGTCTTCCTGGGTTCAGCTGTGCTTGCTGTGAAACTCTCAGTCCTCAGCACTTCCAATTGCTGTTCTCCTTGTGGGGATGGGACCAGCCGAGCCTGACTAAAAGGGTACCCAGTCCTGTATACTCTGCACCGAGGAGTGCCGCGATGATGTGCCGGCAAAACAGCCGCGCCGGCCAAAAGAGTCACGCTGGCAACCATGGGGCTCCTCCGCTGGGAATCTCCCAGTTTGTGGGCAACAAAAATTCATCTGAAATTGCGGCATCCACTCGCTCTCTGCGCTTTCACTGGGAGCTACAATCCTGAGCTGCTGCTAATCGGCCATCTTGGATCCCTCTCTGGCATATACTCTTACCACAATATAGATGGTCTTCTGTGACTTTAATAATACATGCAAGAAAAGTCACATCTTTATGCCAATACTCATTCTTTCACAATACTAGCAGAACAGTTCAGAGATTCAGAGTACAATCAGATTGGTTACATTTTGCATCCAGTGAGTAACACCATCATTTTCTTAGTTTCTATATCAATTTTTTTATTTTTATTTTGAGACCAAGTCTTGCTGTGTTGCCCAGGCTGGAGTTCAGTGGCACAAACTTGGCCTCTGGAGTAGCCAGTACCACAGGTGTGTACCACCATACCTGGCTAATTTTTTTGTGTTTTTAGTAAAGACAGGATTTCACTATGTTGCCCAGGCTGGTCTTGAACTGCTGGCCTCAAGTGATCCATTCACCTTGGCTTCCCAAAATGCTGGGATTATAGGCATGAGCTACTGTGCCTTGCCTTCTATATAATTTTAATAAACTAAAACAGTTTTAGCAGTGTTTTATATAGTTAAAACATACATTTATCTCATTTGATCCAGCAATTCTATCCCTAGGTGGTATCGAAGAGAAATGAAAACATATGTCCACAAAAAGACTATATGAATATTTATAGCAGCTTTAGTCATACTAGCTCAAAATTTTATCCAAATATTTTTTAGTTGGAGAATGGATAAATTGTGGTGTATTAATATCATGGTATATTACTCAGCATTAAAAATGGAATGAACTACTGTTAGATGCAACACAGATCAATCTCAAAAACATGCTGAACAAAAGCCATGCAAAAACTTTAACAAACTGTATGCTTCTATTTATGTGAACTTCTAGAACAGACCAAAGAAATCTATAGTGACAGAAAGCAGATTAGTGGTTGCCAAAAAGAAAAAATGGAGGAGTATTAACTTGAAAGGGGCATAAGTGAACTATCTAGAGTGATAGATATGTTCTAAATCTTGATTGGCATGGTGGTTACACAGGTGTACATTTCCAAAACTTGCTGAATTATACAATTAAAAGGCATGTATTTATTGTATGTAAAATATACTTCAGCAAAATAAAATAATCAAACATTTGTAATTAGAAAATCAAATATATTGCGTATTGTTAAAACATTTTGGTACTACTGATCAACTTCCTGCTTTAAAAACACGTA
Source organism: Cacajao melanocephalus (assembly GCA_963573385.1). Taxonomy (NCBI): domain Eukaryota; kingdom Metazoa; phylum Chordata; class Mammalia; order Primates; family Pitheciidae; genus Cacajao; species Cacajao melanocephalus. The sequence goes on from CAUYLG010027283.1 coordinate 12,778, forward strand.
TAAGCTAGGACCTGTGGCACATGCCTATGGTCCCAGCTTATAGAACTGAGATGGGAGGGTCACTTTAGTCCAGGAGTTCAGGGCTTGTAGTGAGCTATCATCATGCCACAGTACTCTAGTTTGGGCGACACAGAACCACCTCTCAAAAAAAAAAGATAACATCTGTCAAGAACTAAACTGAAAATTTAGGATGGCCAATTCAAAGTAAAGTAGATAAAAATTCTATTAGAACACTGCCAGAGACCAACCAAAAGAAAGATGCTTAACACGTTTTGGAATGGTCTATGGTCCTTCAAATAATACTGAATCCTTGTTGGAAAAAAAGAGCCTAAGAAGAAATAAGTGTGCATGTTAGGAAATGGAAAATTAGGCTGAACAGGAAGAAGGGAGTACACTCTGGTCCTTAGTTTGCATCCTTCTCCTTGAACAACTATGTTGTTTCTGTTCTGACAAAGTAGTTACCGGACACTAAATTTTACACAGTATTAATCTTGTTTCTCTTGTTATATTGTGATCCTCAAGAACAGCCAATGACCATGCTGCATATTTCCTTTGTATCATTCCAAGTGCTATGGACAACAAATACTCTGACCCCCAGTTAGTTATGAATTTGTAGGTATATGGCAGAAATGAAAAAGGGGTGCAGCACTACTTTACCCAGCTAGCCTACTTAGCCTAGACAAAGCTACCAGGAAGGGAAAGCCCCTGATGTTTGTAAGCCTAAAACATTAAAAATTACTACCTCACAAATAGATTGAATAAGAAATATTAAGTAGACATAGAGTGAAAAAAGATATTTTGGAGGGTGAGAAGGGAAGAGGAAGGGTTCATATGTTGTGGCAGACAGTCAAGAATGAAAGGAGGGCTGGGTGTGGTGGTTTACAGCTGCAATCTAAGCACTTTGGGAGACTGAGGCAGGAGGATTTCTTGAGGCCAGAAGTTCGATACCAGCCTGGCAACATAGCAAGAACCTGTCTCTACAAAATACATAAAAAATTAGCCAGGCATGGTGGTGCACGGCTATAGTCCCAGCCATTTGGACAGGCTGGGGTGAGAGGATCGCTTGATCCCAGAGTCTGAGACTGCAGTGAGCCACGATCATGCCACTACACTCCAGCCTGGGCAACAGAGATCCTACCTCAAAACAACAGTGACAAAAAAGAAAAAAAAAGAACAGAATCAAGGGAAAGGAGTGTCAATATGCTTTTAATGACTATCTTTAAGAAGATTTAAAGGCATAGTCAATAAAATGAGGCAGTATGAATGAGCCCTCTCTAAAATAGATATATTTAATAAACAATGAGCAAAAAAACAAGAACATGTTACTATTATATAGTAAGTCACTTGACAGTTATCATCTTACATATTTAAATAAAGTCAATGCCTTATTAACATATAGTATCAGTCACTTAATTATTAATAATGTTTAGTATGACATGAACTACCTCAACCATATCTAGCATAGATCTAAAATAATTTAAAAAAATTTTTCTGTTCTAAACCATGTGAGAAGACCAAAGGGAGAAGAAAAGCAGAACATTAAAGTTTCAGTGGGACTAAAAGAAGAAAAAAGCAAGAGCACTCAAATTTGTCTCCCTGAAAATATGGAGTATCTACAGAGAAAAGTCAGTAATCCTAAAGAGTTGGCTAATAACTTTGGTGGCAGTCACATCTCCCTAGAAATGTCACAGACACGTGAAGAAGCTCAAAGGTTATCATGTAACCAACTTTGGAAAGCTGTCATAGTCCAACCCTCTGGCAACCATGGCAATTTTAGGGCAAGTAATATTACAGAAAGAATAATTAGTTTGAAAGCTCGAGCTAATGTAGCTTTTAAGCACGAGGACAAATTAGACCAGGACCGTTTCATGTTTACCTTCAATGGGATAGTACAATAGTGTGAAAACTTTACCTTTGGATTCTTGCCTTCTTTGGCCAATAATGCCCGAAGTCTTTCTTGTGAAGGGGGTGCAATGAAGATAATATATGGTTTCAAATCTGAATTTCGGAGACTCTTCAATGACTGTAAAGAAGAGATATTTGAATTTTTAAAATAATTTGCATCATTTAATTACTTCCCAATATTGATTGTACACATATATAGATTAAGGGACTTGCTCTGTCACCTAGGCTGGAGTGCAGTGGCGTGATCACAGCTCACTGCAACCCCAAACTCCTGCACTCAAGTGATCCTCTCACCTCAGCATCTCGAGTAGGTAGGACTATAGGCATGCACCAGCACGTCTGGCTTTTTACTTGTTTGTAGAGACAGGATCTTGCTTTGTTACCCAGGCTGGTCTTGAATTTCTGGTCTCAAGCAATGCTCCTGCCTCGGTCTCCCAAATTGCTGGGATTACAGGCATGAGCCACTGCACTTGGCCCAATTCACAATATTTTTAAGATCCTACCTTCACTCTAAGAATATACTGTGAATCTATAAATATACATACACATATATTATTTTAGCTTGCTCTTTTATGTAATGAAATATAACTGAATGATATCTCTTTGATCAATTGTTTGAGGAGATGCAAAAAAAAAAAAGAAATATAAGTGAATGATAATGAAGGATAACTATGTGATATTAATAAGATCACATACAGATTACAATAACCATATTAAAAAACCATTTTGGAGGAATTAGAATCATACAAGTTGCCTTACTATGTTCTAGATACTAAATATAAGCAAAATCATAGAAAATAACTTCACATACATGTGCAAAAGACAATTCAAGAAAAGCACATCTAAGTAAAAGTAGACTGTGTTTGAATTTGGAGATGGTGGTTTTTACTTTGTTATCAATGCATGACTGTGTATCCTCAAACTGAAGTGCTCTGTCAAAGTGGAGATTATAGGAACACGCCATTTCTATCTAAAAACATTAAGATGATTAAAACAAGATGCCGAGTTCTCTATTAAAATCTGTTAGCCCTTTTTCTTGGAGAAATAAGGATTTTTAAAACCTGATAGCCCAAATAAAGAATTCTAAAGCAATTTAGTAAAAACATGTATTAAATCAAAAATCTCAAATCAAAAATTTGTAATTGAAATAGTAGAGCCTAAGTGCATACAACAAAAATCCCTAATTACTATTTTAGAATAGCCATTTTAGAGTCAATTCTCCTTTATGTGTATCTTTTTAATGACCACTGACTATGTTGTGTGAGTTGACATTAGCAGCAGATTCTACCACATCAAGGAAAGTTATATGCTAAAGCTGTATGGTCTACAAAAATTAAAAGAATTTTCCATAACATTTGGAGTTTCTTAAAAACTCCAAATTTCTAAAATTATTTGTTTTGTTTGTTTGTTTGTTTTTAAGACAGGGTCTCACTCTACTTACTCTGTCACCCAGGCTGGAGTGCAGTGCAGCTCACTGCAACCTCCACCTCTCTGGCTCAGGTGATTCTCCCACCCCAACCTCCCAGGTAACTGGGACCACAGGTGCACGCCACCATGCCAGGCTAATTTTTAAAATTTTGGTAGAGATGGAGTTTTGCCATGTTACCCAGGCTGGTCTGGAACTCCTGAGCTCAAATGATCCACCTGCACTGGCCTCCTAAAATTATCATTTTAAATAGAAGGCTAAGAGGCACTAGTTAGTAATTTTATATTTTTGCTTAGTCTGCCAAATAACTGGAACTGAGGTTTCATAATTTTCATACAACCAAGCACTCATTGTGATATTTGTTAAAAATTGAACAATGGCATTTAAACCATAAAAATAATCTAGAATTTTCTAATTTTTCTCATATCAGAATCAGAAATTCTTTTATAGACTCTAAAGTATGACCAGTACTATATTCACTGTATTTTAAGAACATACATACAAATATATATACAAGATGAACATCTCTAATCCAAAAATCTGAAATCTAAAATCTGAAACTTTCTGAGCAGTGACATGACAGCACAAGTGGAAAATGCCACCCCTGGCCTAATGTGATGGGTCATTGTCAAAACGCAGGAGCAGACAGCTTTATTCAACATCCCCAGGAAAAATAAAATTACCTTCATGCTAAGTAAATAAAGAATATATAAAAGATAAATGAATTTCATTTCAGACTTGGGTCCTATCCTCAAGATAGCTCATTATATATATATATATATGCAAATATTTTAAAATTCGAGAAATTCTGAAATTCAAAACACTCTGCTCTCAAGCATTTTGAACAAGAGATAGTCAACCTGTATATGTAAGTATGTATGTCTTCCCCTCTGAGGAACCTGAGATTTAGCAAACTGATTTCACATAGCAAATCAGTGGGAAAAACCATATAAAAACTTAATTAGGTCACACTGTTCCTGGACCCAAACATAGTTGCCACTGGATTACTTTGTATGACATGCCCTCTAAGTTCAAACCCTAAAACAAAACTCTAGCTTTACCTGTGTACGAAGACTTAAAAGACATATTTTGCCAGAGTTGATCACTTGCCGTACAGAATCTATGCTAGTTCCATACAAATTCTTCTCAAATTCACCATGCTCAATGAACTTTCCAGCTGCTATATCTGCCTCGAATGCTTGCCGTGAAACAAAGTGATAATCTCTACCAGCTACTTCTTGGTCTCGCCTATTCCGAGTTGTATCTAGGCAAACAAAATCAGATAAAAATAATGGGCATAGCTTACAGTGAGGATGCGAGATAATTCTGCTAGTCAGAAAGAATTTTTATTTTGCAACACAGAATATGAAATAATAAAACTGAGGAAAAGCTAACAGCCTACGTGTTTAACAGTGTTTTTATATTTTGTAGATTGAAAATGAACCAAAATGTGTTTGCAGTATCTCAGTAATAGTTGTATTTAATTATCTTAATATATTTTATGCTTACACTTCAAGTAACTTCATCCTACATTTAAAACATTACTACTAATCTTCTCCTAAAGTTTATTTCCATAAACATAGGTACTATATAATCTTAGAACTTCTGTTTTCAGATTATGCCAAAGTTTCTATCTTCGGTATCACTTTAAAGAAGCAGGAGCTGATTGCCTATGGAACAGGAAACTGTAAGGGGCCCAAATGGAAATTTGTTTAGAAAACAATTAGTACATAGTTGAAAAACAAATTTAAAATTTCGTAATGACTATTTTAAATTTAAAAACTGTCAAAATATTTGGTTAAAGTTCCTCTTTCATTGATAACATTGTTTTAATAAAATGAATAAAAAATTTCCCCACATAATGTAGTTAGGTTCTGAGCCGCTAAATTGAAAAGCACAGGAAAATGGGAATGCATTCAAACTTACGAGGAACTGCAGATGCAAAGCGGTCCTTTTCTTTGTTCATGAGCCTTTGACGCAACTCATTCTGGCCACAGTTCTGTGGACCAATCAAGATGATAGGTCTTTTCCTATTTGCTGGCTGATGATAAAGTGACATTTCCTCATAAGTTAAGATCTCCTCGTTGTCATAATCTTTGGGGGAAAAAAAGTTAAGCCCTTCAGACAAAATTATTGCCATGTAATAAAAATATAAATACTCATAGATTTCCCCCCAAATTAGAAAGAATCACAATTTATTGTCATTACATCCTTGTTAGGATACCACGAAAATGAATCAGACAACAATATATTATTCCTTTTATTAATACTCTTTCATACTGTGCTTGAATATCTAATACAATATAATCATACTGATCCTTAAACAGCTAGTTTGCAGTCAATACTTTGAGTGAGGATGGGGTACCAGGGGACAAACTAGTAGGAGTAGTATCTGTCATTTCTGTAAAATGCAGACATTAATATTCTACTTAAGAAGGTTGTTTTAAGAATCAGACATAATGTATACGTTGAATACAATAGCTGGCACAGACCAACGTTAACATATAGTGGCTACAACTAGTGTTATCAGAGAAAGCTGGAATACTTTCCTGTAGTTCCAGCTTGTCCAACCTGTGGCCCATGAGCCACATGAGGCCCAAGATGGCTTTGAATGCAGCCCAACTCAAATTTGTAGATTTTCTTAAAACACGAGATTTTTTGCAAATTTTTTTTTTAAGCTCATCAGCTATCTCTAGTGTTAGTATATTTTACGTGTGGCCTAAGACAATTATTCTTCCAGTGTGGCCCAGGGAAGCCAAAAGATTGGACATCCCTGCTATAGTTAGTTGTATAATTTGTCAACAGGCCATACCCATGCTATCTACTCTTTCTGCATTTATGTTGACTTTACTCTGGAATGCTAACCCAGAGTCATGACTCACAACGAGGTTTAAATTATGACAGGTGGGGTAACATTCCTAAAGCCCATAATCCAGATGAAACCAGAGCTGTCAAGTGGTACGAACAAAAGCAGACAGCTAGTAGCCTGCCAAGTCCTCATTCCTATTACCTCTCCTGACTGAGAAGGAGCATCAGATGTGGAGTCAGACTCCCTCAGCTCCATTTCCATGAGGTTAGGGGACCATCTTAGGCTTGTCAATGCTCAGTATGGAGCCTGGCACAGAGCAGGAGCTCAAACTATATTTGTTTAAATTCCAGCTCAACCAATCATATATTAGTTGTTAAGAATTTCAGCAAATCACTTTAATATCTAAACTTGAATCTATTACTCTGTAACCTCATTTGTGACAACAAAATCATATAGTTACTACCCTGGAATACAGAAGTTATTATGAATTGTACCTATTTTAAAATATTCACGATGATGACACCATCATAAACAGCAAATATAATTCCTTCTCCTCTCAAATGATTTTCTCTGAAAAATCTGAGTTCCTTCTAATATGTATAATGAAGACAGTGGTAGCATTTTGATTTATAGACAATATATATATCCATAGGGTTCATATTTGCAGAGTTTTCTATAGTACAGTAGCTCTTAGAGCTGGACTACTTAACTTTAGTCTGTTTCAAAAAAATTAAAGATACTAATCACAAATATAGAGGCTAAAATTTAAAACTCATTAAATCTTTTTAGTTACATAATCTGTCAATTAGCATTAAAGGATGTTTATTTTAGAAAAAAATTATAAAGTTGATCACATCTCATTTAGCTTTTACGGAGTATTATAATAATCTATAATCTTTTATCTTTATTAATCTATGCTGCCTCAAAATATTTCAAATTCTTGAGAGAATAAGCCTTGTAAAATGCGTACGAAGGAATGCCTTTGCTTTATTATTTGGCTTGCTTCTAATGTGAACCAAACAGAAGTAGCAAACTCAAATGCCCATAAAAACCAACCAAGAAGGTAATAAAATCAGTAGATCAGGTTGGGTCAATAAAATACTGGGAGTGGTAGAGACTGTTAAGCCAGACACCTGTGCTCTATATAAGGGCAATAGTCATCACTCAGGTCCAGCAGACTGTTGTCACCTGGGAATACTAGCCCAACTTTATCAGTACTTTTAATTTTAAGAGAAGCTACAACTTTTGAGCTTTTTAAACTTAGCAATCAATCAAAATAAAACAAAAACTCTCTTGTGTGTCTGACTTAGCCAGCAGGTAGTGGGCTCTCAGGAATGAGTTGCTTCTGTGACACGAGCTATTGCAGAGGAAATACTTTTTACTTCAAATATGTTCTGTAAGAATTTGTTAGGAATATTAATTTTGCAAAGAGTTTAAGCAGAAAATAACTATAGGAAACTATTTAATACTACATGTGCTAAATAGCACTTGAATTTTTATATCAATTTTCCCCAGAATTCAAAACACTGCCTTACTCAGAGGATTCCAAAAGAAAATACTTTCTACTAAATGATTTTCTCAAGCACATATTTAACATTATGGTCTAAAACAGGACTAGATTTAGATTCCTTTCAGATATAATTCCACGTATCCCTGACAGTAGAACTTACCATCATTTTTATTGGCATTATATAAAACCTTTTTCCTCTTCTTTTTATTCTTCTTTGCACACCATAGTTTTCCTGTTGAGCAATCATAAACATAACTATAAATGTTTTCCCTTGAACAAAGCCACATAACTCAAATTGAAGAACTCTACTTATACATTCATTCATTCTTTAAATTTTGTTTGCAGAGACAAGGTCTTGCTATGTTGGCCAGGCTGGTCTCAAACTCCTGGCCTCAAGACTCCTGGTCTCAATCCTCCCACCTCAGCCTCCCAAAGTGCTAGGATTACAGGTGCAAACCACTGCACCCAGCTTGTTTTTAATTTACTTTTATAAATACTTATCACACTGTTTGCAGAAAGACTATTTTTCAGGAAAGTATTTATAATTTTCCATTAACTATACAGTATAGGCATATAATCTTTAATACTTAAATCTTATCCTTTCTTTACAGTTCTAAGATAATCGGTTTTGCCTCTTGTGTCACTCTTTCCGTGAGTACTTCTTTCTCCACAGTTCCAATATGCAAATGTACACATGGCTCCAGATGAAGACCCAAGAAACCTCTTAATAATGTCAAATACAAGTGTCTAACCTGATTTTTCTGGCTCCTTATCTTCTTCTATGGTTTGCTTCATGGCTTCCCTTTGCTGCTGAAAGCTTTTCCCTTAATAACAGAAAAAAAAAAGAAGGGTAAATTATTTAAGATAAAAGATAAGAGTTTTTTTTCTTTTAAATCAAGAAGGAAAAGCACTCAACATTATCTCTTCATTCACATTTCCTTCCAAATCCTTTTGCCATCCTTTGTCAGCTATGATGTGAAGCCTGCAAACTTTTAAATTAACTCTGCTCAATCAATCCTATATGTATTATTGGACTATATATCATCTATTAGAATAAATAAATATTTAAAAATTTAATAGTTCAACTTTTAAAAAGGTTTCATTCAGCATTTATTTTGTGGAAAATACTATCCTGAATCTTACAATGGTTCTAGTCCTTTAGAATGACCTCAAATTAAGCATCTCAATTCCAGGAGTTAACTTTTCCAAAACAACATGTGGCCATTCATCACATATTCAATTCCAAGAAACCATTCAATATATTCCCTTGCATGCATTATTCTCAATCCTTCTTCTTATGTATATGTATACCTATTAGCAATTTTTTATTTCCACCTTTAAGTTACCAATTATATAAATGGGAAACATGCTTTTCCTTATAAAATTAATATTTTAATATAGAAGGCTTTCAAGGTTTCTGACCTTGAAAGAGGTTGTCTTTTCAGACCTCTACCTTAAAATCAAGTATGTCTTTTCCTATTAGAAAATGCTGAATTACATTGAAGTTCCACTTTTGTAAATTTTTAAATCCAGTTCTTTCAGTATAAAGCCAGAGATTCTTAAAAATCAATAAGTAAATTCTATATAGGTTGGGATAATCTGTAGAATTTAGTGCATTTCATAAGTGTACTAACAAAAAGGTTAATACTGAGTTCGACACACATAAAAAGCATTAAAGGAAGCCTGGTTCTTTTGAGATGAAGTCTTGCTCTGTCACTCAAGCTGGAGTGCAGTGGCACGATCTTGGCCCACTGCAACCTCCACTTCCCGGGTTCAAGTGATTCTCATGCATCAGCTTCCCAAGTAGCTGAGATTACAGGTGCCCGCCACCACACCCAGCTAATTTTTGTATTTTTAGTAGAGACAGGATTTCACCATGTTGGCTAGGCTGGTCTTGAACTCCTGACCTCAGGTGATCCTCTTGCCGTGGCCTCCCAAAATGCTATAATTAGAGGCATGAGCCACTGTGCAAGGCCAAGACTATATTCTTTTTTTTTTGAGACAATCTTGCTCTATTGCCAGGCTGGAATGCAGTGGCGTGATCCTGGCTCACTGCAACTTCCATTTTCCAGTTTCAAGCGATTCTCCTGCTTCAGCCTCCTGAGTAGCTGAGACTATAGGGACGCACCACCATGCACGGCTAATTTTTTTGTATTTTTAGCAGAGATGGGGTTTCACCATGTTGGTCAGTATGGTCTCGATCTCCTGACTTCATGATCTGCCCGCCTTGGCCTCCCAAAGTGCTGGGATTACAGGCATGGGCCACTGCGCCCAGCCTATATTCTTAATAAAACGAGTAACTATTACTAGAAGGAAAATTTTAAGAGGATTACAATTAAAAAAAAATATTTAGTTGATTTTTAAAAATCAAGAACAAAGCAATTTTAATCATTTACAGACTAAAAATTTAAAACATTATAGTGAGGTACTTCTGTGGCATGTTTTTATAGTATGAACTACAGGCTATTCTGAAATAGAGGCAGAAATTAATGAGATGGAAATGATTTTTTTTCTCTCCCTGAGACAGGGTATTGCTCTGTTGTCCAGGCTGGAATAGACCAGCATGGTCACAGCCCACTGCAGCCTCAACCTTCCAAGGTCATGCAATCCTCCCACCTTAGCCTCCCGAGTAGCTGGGACTACAGGTATGCACCACGATGCCCAGCTAATTTTAAAATTTTTTGTAGAGACAGGGTCTCACTATGATAGCTATGCCACTATGTGGCCCAGGCTGGTCTCAAACTCCTGGGCTCAAGTGATCCTCCCACCTCAGCCTCCCAAAGTGCTGGGATTACAGGTGTGAGACACCACAGCCAGCGTCATAATGACCTCTTAAAAAATCCGTCTAATTCTGATGGAAAGCCATTGTCAAACTCTAAGGTAGATCTTTAATCTCATTAAAAGTATTATCACTGGAATCTATATACATTCAGAAAATCAACCTATCAACAAACCCTAGTTCTAAACATTTATGGGCTACAGTTTGGCATGGTAAGAAGATACCATACTGATATTTGGCACAAGCCTGAGGCAGACCCACAATGGCTGCCCAACACTCCAAGATTCTAGAGAAATGTCCTGTATTGTTAACTCTGAAGAATCAAGGGTTGTAGCATCATCCTCTAAAATAAATGTAAGTCCATTTCTCCTTCCTTAAAATATGACTGATATAGACAAAATCTGTTTTTAGCTTTTGAGTTTCAAAGTGAGAAATCTGAAGTTTCCTGTGACCTTATACTCAAAAAGAATAAATGTAAATATTATGTTGAAATCTCTTGTTACCCAGAAAAGTGTCTTTGGGTTACTTACAGAGATAAAAGAGATTCCTTTTAACCTGTTCTAAAATCTTTGGACAACTTCCTATGTTCCTCCTACATATCTGATAGTCAATATTTCTCAGTCTTTTTTCATGCCCTCCTTTTCCTCTTTTCCAATAAACTACTGCTTGTAGTGAAATCCAGTGTAAAGCTAAGTCTATTAGCTTTACACTTAAGATCTTCAGGTATCAGTAGGAGGGATGATCACTAAAAAATGTTGTTGGTAAAATATAAGGGCAGAAAACATTACAGAGAAGTAGTGAAAGGTCTAATTCAAAAACAGCAGTTCTGGCAGAACTTCTTTTTTTTTTAAGACAGTCTTGCTCTATCACCAGGCTGGAGTGCACTGCCATGATCCCGGCTCACTGCAACTTCTGTTTTCCGGTTTCAAGCAATTCTCCTGCCTCAGCTTCCTGAGTAGCTGGGACTACAGGCACGTACCACCATGCCCAGCTCATTTTTTTTACTTTTAGTAGAGACGGGGTTTCACCATGTTGGCCAGGATGGTCTTGATCTCTTGACCTCGTGATCCGCCCATCTCGGCCTCCCAAAGTGTTGGGATTACAGGCGTGAGCCACCGTGCCTGGCAAACTTTTTTTTTTTAATGTTTTTTTGTCTGAGAACTATTTTTTTAAATCACCTTTTGTTTATTAACATAAATTGTCTGAATTTAAAATAAATAAGACCCAGTTTCTGACCTCAAGTTTACAAACTGAGAATATATAGTAGAAAGAACTGTAACAGAGACAATACCATAAAAGTATTATAAAGTAGGGGACACAGAAAAAAAAATACACGTTAAGTATTAATGGATATGCTTTTAAGTCAAGCATGGAAGCGAAGTTTATCTCAGCACCATGCAAATGCCTTACATGGTGCAGACATAACAGCATTTACTAACAAACAGGTGATTATCCCTTTACCCTATGTCCCTATTTTTATCATCCTGTATGTATTCCTTTGCCTTCTTTAATACCTTATTATACTTCCCTTGGTTCTGCTCTCCTTTCTCCATTCTACTCCCATTCTGGGAACTGTAAGAGCCATATTGTAGAAAAAAATTATATCCATATACAGTCATGCACTGCATAACATTTCAGTCAACAATAAACCACATATATGATGGTGGTTGGAACAATAGCCTACACCACATAGCCTAGGTGTACAATAGGCCATACCATCTAGGTTTGTGTAAATACATTCACTTTATGATGTTTTCACAACAATGAAATCACCTAACGGTACATTTCTCAGAACATATCCCTGTTGTTAAGTGATGCATGACTGTAATTTGTCCTATTTTGTATCATCTTAACTCTTTCTCAGAAACATGTCCCCTTAATAATCTTCATCTATAAAGTAAGCTAAAGTTACAGTTTAATCTACATTAGGCTTAGTTTCATCAATAAAAAATTTGGAGCTGGGCGTGGTGGCTCATGGCTGTAATTCCAGCACTTTGGGAGGCTGAGGTGGGTGGATCACCTGAGGTCAGGAGTTCAAGACCAGCCTGACCAACATGGAGAAACCTTGTCTCTACTAAAAACACAAAATTAGCTGGGCGTGTTGGCACATGCCTGTGATCCCAGCTACTCGGGAGGCTGAGGCAGGAGAATCGCTTGAACCTGGGAGCCAGAGGTTGCGGTCAGCCGAGATCATGCCATTGTACTCCAGCCTGGGCAACAAGAGCAAAACTCTGTCTAAAAAAAAACTCAAAAATTGGAGCACCCTATTTCTGCCCTAAGATCACATTTGGTATAGTACATTCTATGATGTTACTTTTCCTGATTCCTTATAAAGTGATGCATCTTTCCTTCTCATAAATCGTGTTGATGCACTAATTAATGTCATAGTATAGTATGTAGTATAATACAAGTTGTGTTGCCTTGATAATGGGGTCATCTTAATATGTATACAGAGAATGTAGTACAATATGGGATTGGCTGAAGTTATACATAATTCCATTCTAAAGGCCAAAGAATTGGCCACATTCTATTTAAGACACTTATGCTACAGGGACAACATAAAAACGCAACTACAAGAAAAAGTAACTGCAAGATTTTTTTAAGAGGCATGAAAAAGTTAGTTTTTCTTTGTGAAGACTTGCATTTTGCATGTTCTTTTAATACTATATACTTTCTACCATATTGTCTCTTACCTGGAACAAGCCCAGCTAGAGGCTGATTATCTTCGTCCCCTTCCCTGTAGGCCTGCCACCAGTTTGGATCTTCTTGACTGATCACATGAAGTATATCACCTTTTTGAAAAGACAGACCTAACTCTCGACATGGAACATAAGGGTCATCTGAGGGGTCATAGTCAAAATGAGCTTTTACATGGATCTAAAAGATAAAAAGGGCAAAAATAAAAACAACAATAAATGGCAATATAAAATGTTTTATAAGAATACAAATGCTACCAATTTGTTATTTTTTTTAATTAAAAAAAAATTTAATAGAGACAGCATCTCAGTATGTTGCCCAAGATGATCTCAAATTTCTAGCCTCAAACAATCCTCCTCCCTCAGCCTCCCGAAGTGGTAGGATTATAGGTATGAGCCACTGCACTCGGACACAATTATTCATTAGTGCAAAGAAACTGTAGTTGGAAGAAGGGTGTTAAGTAAAAGTGTTTTGGGGCAGTATTTTCTCAGGCTGATCTGTTGTCTTCTCTGTTGACTTGCAAATATGTACAAGGATATCCACAACACTGATAGCAGCTACAAGCTGGAAGTCCAAGGTGCCTCAAAAGCTTGAGAGAAGCAGAAATAGAATAGAATCCTGACCTATGAAAACAATGACTCTGCAATAAGGTATGCAATTTCTAAATCACTGCTACCGGGAAAGGTACACTTTACCATACCACAACTCATCACTGAAGCAGGTGAATATCATCTTCCCTGGGCTGTCATTGTCTCTTGACTCCACTGTCAGTCCAACTGTGCCTTGCACTCCCTTGGTGTTTCTTCTAAAGGATATGTTCATGAAACAAGCACACTACAAATGACTAAAATGATCTAAATCAAGTTTATAATCAATTCCTATTTGTATGCTATAAACATATTATTAATGGTACAAGTTATGATTTTTGCTAATAATGTGTTCTTGAAAATCCAAATAAATCAAAGAATTGTGCTATTCTACTTAGCATTAAGGGTAGATAGGAACTCTCATGAACTTTATAGAAAGCTACTTCATATGCCATTTCTTCCAATATGCCTCTGTAAGATATGGCAGACTATTCTTACTTCTAAGAAATTATAAAAGTATTAATATTCTCTTTAACTTCTCCATGTCTAATTTTTACCTAACCTGGGCAAGTTTCATGTCACACTTCCAAAATCTGTAAGAAACCTAATTCATCTAATCAAATCTCATACATATTTGTAATGAGCATTTCTGTCCCACATAGGTTAAATTCCAAGTTCAGGTTCAATGAACCAAGCAATAGATGAACAGGCAAAGAATTCAAGATCTATTTCTATCCAAATGTTATCTGGCTTTCTTTCTCTCTCTCTCTCTCTTTTTTTTTTAAGATGCAGTCTCACTCTGTCACCCAGGCTGGAGTGCAGTGCCACAATCTTGGCACACTGCAACCTCCACCTCCTGGGTTCAAGCAATTTTCCTATCTCAGCCTCCCAAGTAGCTGGGATTACAGGCACTCACCACCATGTCCAGCTAATTTGTTTTTGTTTTTTTTTGAGATGGAGTCTCATTCTGTCCCTAGGCTGGAGTGCAGTGGTGTGATCTCGGCTCACTACAACCTCTGCCTCCCAGGTTCAAGCGATTCTCCTGCCTCAGCCTCCCAAGTGGCTGGGACTATAGGCGCCCACCACCATACCTGGCTAATTTTGTATTTTTAGTAGAGACGGGGTTTCACCATGTTGGCCAGGATGGTCTCAATCTCTTTGTGATCAACCCGCATCGGCCTCCCAAAGTGCTGGGATTACAGGTGTGAGCCACCACATCCAGCCAATTTTTGTATTTCTAGTAGATACAGGGTTTCACCAGTTGGCCAGGCTGGTCTTGAACTCTTGACCTCAGGTGATCCACCCGACTTGGCCTCCCAAAGTGCTGCGATTACAGACGTGAGCCACTGCGCCCAGCTTTGGCTTTAAGTGTTTTACTCTCATCATAATTGAGGTTATATGTAATAAAGATAATACCAGTCTGCCCCAAAAATTATTTTAAAGAAGATATACTCTTTAAGCACTTGAGACATTGACTAAATTGAGTACTGTTGATGATTGACTATGTGAAATCTGATAAAATGTTTTGTAAGTGATAAAGTTAGATAAATTGATGGAGGCCACTTTTTTTTTTTTTTTTTTTTTTTGAGACAGAGTTTCGCCCTTGTTGCCCAGGCTGGAATGCAATGGTGCGATCTCAGCTCACCGCAACCTCTGCCTCTCGGGTTGAAGCAATTCTCCTGCTAAAGCCTCCCGAGTAGCTGGAATTACAGGAATGAGCAAACATGACCGGCTAATTGTGTATTTTTAGTAGAGATGGGGTTTTTCCATGTTGGTCAGGCTTGTCTCAAACTCCCGACCTCAGGTGATCCACTCACCTTGGCCTCCCAAAGTGCTGGGATTACAGATGTGAGCCACTGCACCTAGCCTTGGCTTTAAGTGTTTTACTCTCACCACAATTGAGGTTATATGTAATAAAGATAGTACTAGTCTGCCCTAAAAATTATTTTAAAGACTACAGTATCCTCTTTAAGCACTTGAGACACTGACTAAATTGAGTACTGTCGATGATAGACTATAGGAAATTTGAAAAAATGCTTTCTAAGTGATAAAGTTAGATAGATAGATAGACAGATAGACAGACATACAGAGGCTTTTTTTTTTTTCTGGAGACAGAGTGTCGCTCTTGTTGCCCAGGCTGGAGTGCGATGGCGCGATCTCGGCTCACCGCAACCTCTGCCGCTCAGGTTCAAGCAATCTCCTGCTTCAGCCTGCCGAGTAGCTGGAATTACAAGCATGAGCCACCGTGCCCAGCTAACCATGTATTTTTAATAGAGACAGGGTTTTTCAATGTTGGTCAGGCGGATCTCGAACTCCTGACCTCAAGTGATCTGCCCGCCTTGGCCTCCCAAAGTGCTGGGATTACAGGTGTGCGCTAACACGCCCAGCCCAGTAACAGCATTATTTAAAAAAAAAATGTTTGGCTTGTTATTAAAGAATATTTTTTCATTTTAAAGAAGTAGTTTACTAACTTCTGTAAATAGTAAATAAAGCTGAGTCCTAATATACAAACTGAAACTAAGGTTAAAAAAATGATCTAGTTAAAAATATAAAGATATAAAAGTTAAATAGCTACAAGTAAAACTTCAATGTTATGCCTTTTGAGGGTAACTTTTGATGCACTACACAGGTACAAAACATACACATAATCATAAGTGCATAGCATAGGGAATTTTCAAAAACTAAACAGTCTTGTGTAACTAGCATCCAAATCAAGAACCAGAATATTACCAGCACCTCAGAAGGTCCACCTGATCTCTTTCAGTGACTACCCATCCCATCCCCTACAAGGAGAAATATCATCCTGATTTCTAGAAATACTGATTAGTTTCCCCTGTATCTTAACTCATATAAATGGAATAGAATAGTACATAGTCTTGTATCAAATATAGTTAAGATACTACACCAAATTTGAAACTGTTATGCTGCATCCTAAATGGAAAATGCCCTAAAGAGTCTTGTTCTAGATGTGAAAAAATAGTTTTTATTAAAATCTTGAAATCTCAGTCAAGACTAAAAATTAATTTTAGAAAGTTGTGTGGCATGGCAGTGAATCAAAACACAGTTGAGAGATGGAGCAAAAATATTTGGTATGAGGAAAAAATTTCATATATAGTATTATCTAGAAATATGTTTTTTAAAAAAATATCTGTGCTTGAGTATCATCCTATCAATTACTACTACTTCTAGAATCTGTTTGAGTTGTCTTTTTTTCCCAAAAAAACCCCCAAAAAACCTTGAGAATCTAAAACGGAATTTTAGGCATCACTTGCGGTAGAGGAGATCAATTTTACCAAATTTTTCAAAGATAAAATCAGAGTACTTGTCAACCTGATTGATAATTTTATCAAATCACTTTCTGAAAGCATATCCAGGCTGTTGTTTTTCAAAGTGTTTTTGCTCAGATCACCTGCCTAGGATGTTTATTAAAATGCTGAATTCTCATGCCACACCTCAGACTCTCAGACTCTGAATTTTAATCAGGTTCCTTGGGTAATTATTAGGTACAGATATCTTAGAGAACTACTACCTTGAGAGAAATTAAGAAGAGCAGTGAGGAGGGAATATCTACATTTATGACCATTGCCAGAGGCCAATAAAATCACCCAGAGGTACTTTTCCATGTACTCTTGCCTATGTAGTTTTCATCCCTTAACTATTCTAATTTAACTGGCTTGGAATAGGGCCCCTCTTTGTGTAGGCTGGGAAGAAAACATGCTTTACTTGTGACAAGTTTATCTAGTCCCATCTAAAATATACCCTAAAATTCAGAGAAAAAATTCTTACTTTCCTAAAATTAAGAGAAAAAAGCTCTTTATTCTTCATAAGGAAAATTTATTTCACATTAGAAAAATTAACAACTGGAATGAGTTAAAGTCTGGGTATTGCCTTAACATATACTATATGATTTTGATCCATATATTCCACTGATTAATTCTTATCAGTTCTAGAAGTTATCTCCACCAATCTTTCCTGTTAGTGGCTAAATTATTTTGTTTCTCATACAACAAAAAACAAAACCCCTTTAAAATGAAGGCGATAAGCTGACCATCATAGGAAAGGTCCAGGGCCTCATAATACTATAATAACAATCAGTACAGTGTATCTGATCAAAACAGTATTTGGCTTCTAAACAAAACAAAATCTTCTATTTACATTTCAAATTACAGAACTGTTTGGACACAATTATCTTCTAGCCCAACATTTTCTTTTTCCTTTTTTTCTGTATCTGTAAGTTGTTTACAATTGAAGTCTTAATGATAAAATGGGGATAGGGTACAGGGATAATGATTCATCAGTTTATTTACATGTTTTTTAGGGATTCAATGTTCCAAAATATTTTTTTCAACCAATCAAGAAAGCTATTTGAATTACTTATTAATAACAATAAAATCTGTCCTATATTGTAATTTAGGATAGTAAGTATAGCGGTACATGCATAAAATATGGGAGGGGGCATGTTCAATGTTTTTTAATTGATAAAGGTGTGTAATAAAACTTTTGGAGAGTAGGCTGGGCATGGTGGCTCATACCCATAATCCCAGCACTTTGGGAGGCAGAGGCCGGTGGATCGCCTGAAGTAGAGAGTTCAAGACCAGCCTGGCCAATGTGGCAAAACCCCATCTCTACTAAAAATACAAAAACAAAATTAGTCGGTGGCGCAGTAGATGGTACATGTACATGGTAGCTGTAGTCCCAGCTACTTAGGAGGCTGAGGTGGGAGAACTGCATGAACCCAAGAGGTGGAGGTTGCAGTGAGCCAAGATTGTGCCACTACTCCAGCCTGGGCGACAGAGTGAAACACTGTCTCAAAAAAAAAAAAAAAAAAAAAAAAATATATATATATATATATATATATATATATATTTGGAGACTACTGATCTAGAAACTCAGGATCCTGTATTCCACTTGTTCAATGGACACTCCTTTGGAAAAGTATAAATTTACTACAACCACCTGAACAGTGTACCTCAGAGACAACTTTGGGATTAGCTTAATGGACAAGTTAGTATCCATGAAGGAAAGGCTATCACATTGGTGACTCCCTCAAAATCAAAAAGAGGGAGGGAAAAAAAGGAAGTTTGGTTTTTCCGTTTTCTATTATGTCTAAGTACTAGGTTGGCTTTTATATTTTTTATACTAAATTTTTTTTTTAACTTTTAAGTTCAGGGATAGAAGTGCAGGTTTGTTATATAGGAAAAATTGTGTCTTGGGGGTTTGTTGTACACATTACCTAGGTATTAAGCCTAGTACCCATTAGTTATTTTTCCTGATCCTCTCCCTCCCCCAACCCTCTACCCTCCGAAAGACCCCAGTATGTGTTGTTCCCCTCTGTGTGTCCATGTGTTCTCTTCATTTAGCTCCCACTTATAAGAGAACACGTGGTATTTGGTTTTCTGTTCCTGTGTTAGTTTGCTAAGGACAGTGGCCTCCAACTCCATCCACTTCCCTGCAAAGGATATGATCTAATTTTTTTATGGCTGCATGAGTATTCCATGGTATGTATGTATGTATGTATATGTATGTATGTGTGTATCTATCTATCTATCTATCTATCTATCTATCTATCTATATATATATATCACATTTTCTATATCCAGTCTACCACTGATGGGCATTTAGGTTGATTCCACATCTCTGCTATCAAAATATTTTTCTTTGTACTTTTTATTTCTGCATTTCTTACTATCGTAGATTTATCTTTATCTCTTAAAGTTCATTATAGAAGGGAAAATAGTGAAAGGGAGTCAAGGAAAGCCTTTACAGCACCAAGCAAGTTTTTCAGTATCTCCCCACCACTCTAGAATTCCTCCTCTTCCCCCATCCACCATGTATTAATAAATATCTTTATTAATACATTTTATACCTATAATGGGAAAGCAATGCATTTGATAGCAGTAGTTCTCAACTTTTCCTTACAACACAGTTATTTCTGTAGTGCCTGGCACAGAGTACATAATCATAATAATAACTTATATATCTAAAACAATCAATAATCTGTTAATTATCTGGTACATATTCTGCTAATAAGTAGTATGATACTGCTTCATTTCAATATATTCCTTGTTAGATTATGGCATTGGACTAAATGAAAAAATCCCATTTAGATAAAACTCTATATGTCCTCCCTACATATTATTATAGTATTCAATAATCTAAAGTTTTACAAGCTAGTCTGGGAAATTCAACCATTCCTTTTTTTTAAAAGGTGAGAAGGAAACTGCACAGTTTGAATAATGTATACATTTCATAGGTGAAATGTGTTGGTTACCCAGGAAGTGAAATACAAAAGTGCCAAGACTCTTGCCCTCTGCTACTGAAACAGCAGCCACTGGTTGCTATGTATGGTACAAAAGAAATTTTAAGAACTCATAGAGTACTTCTTCTGACACAGCTTACTGTTGCCATACGTGACATTAGAGTTCAACAAGTGATTATACAGGAGTTTCAGAAAACACCTATTTTGTATACCTGTCTTAAACACATTTCTTTCTAATATCACAAAACATAAATCAGAAAGATCTGCTGCTGCTCTCAACAGATGCTGATCTGTACTATAATAAATACTTAATAAACTGGTTCTAATTTCTTTAGATCATTAATTCCATAGATAATTATTCTCCACATGTCAACCAAGATTATGGTTTCCTGTTACTGTTTCCTTTCTGGACAGCCTCAATGAGCTTACAGTAACTCATTTTATGCCAGTCAGGTTTGATAAAACTTGGCAAGATATATTGCAATTGAGAGTTATTCATAATAAAAAGAGAAAAGTAGAGGCTGGGCACGGTGGTTCACAACTGTAATCCCAGCACTTTGGGAGGCCAAGGCGGGCGGATCACCAGAGGTCAGGAGTTTGAGACCAGCCTGGCCAAGAAGGTCAAACCCCTTCTCTACTAAAAATACAAAAATTAGCCGGGTGTGGTGGTGTGCACCTGTAGTCCCAGCTACTCAGGAGGCTGAAGCATGAGAATCATGTCAACCTGGGAGGTGGAGGTTGCAGTGAGCCCAGATCGTGCCACTGTACTCCAGCCTTGGTGACAGAGCAAAACTCCAACTAAAAGGGAAAAAAAAGCTGCATTTTAAATGGGATAGACCTGGCATCTTGTTCTTTCTCCCACTTTCTTCTTTTTTAAGCAACTTCATTTTTCAGTTAAGTAGTTCCTGAGATTGTTCACCATGAACATATATTCCTTTGGTTTTCAGATGAAACCAGCCTTGTATTCTTAATCAATAATGAACGGTGGGGGTTAAATAACCACTAAAGGATAAGTAAGTTATTTCATTCTTAGGTGGAAACAATCTGTGTAAGTTAATTATTTTGACATTCTGTTTTGCATACAATGAGAATCAACAAGTATCAATGTAACACCTCGATTAATTTTATCCATGAAAAAATAGCTTTTCTTTTACAGAATTACAGATTCTACATGAAGAGCAGGAAAAAAAAATGTTGAGAAAACATGTCTTGGCTGGACATGGTGGCTCACGCCTGTAATCTCAGCACCTTGGGAGGTTCTGGTGGGTGGATCACGTAAGCTCAGGAGTTTGAGACCAGCCTCGGCAACACAGTGAAACCCCATCTCTACCAAAGGTACAAAAAATTAGCTGAGTGTGATGGTATGCATCTGTGATTCCAGCTACCAGGGAAGCTGAGGTAGGAGGTTGCAGTGAGTTGTAATCTGCACTCCAGCCTGGGCAATAGAGCCAGATCCCATCTCAAACAAAACAAACAAACAAAATGCCTTAACTTCTGACATTCATTCTCAAAAGACAAAAGTCATTTGCTCAGGAGGGATGGACTATTGTAGATAATTAAGTAGGAGCATATTCCAACCCTCCTCTGTTATGTCTCCTCAGTTTGCAGAGCTACTTTTGAAGTTCAGGGCTTATTCACAGAAGATATATAGGGAAAAACACAATGCACAGAGAATCAAGCGTTTGAATTCAAAGACAAACTGTATTCCCTCATTTCTCTTCCTACAAAAAATTGTAAACATAAAGTAGGTTGCAGATAAATATAAAACATACCTGTGATGAAATATTGAGAAAAAAATCAAATGTGTTCTTTCTCAAACTGCTGTGCTTTAAAGTTAATAACAGATGCAATGCAACAAGCTTCCATGTTAATCCAACACTTTAAAGTTTATCATTTTTAAATAGTTTTATTGAGATAAAATTCATATACAATTCACCCATGTACACAATTGGATGTTTTAGTATATTCACAGATTTGTACAACTATCACCACAAATAATTTCGGCACATTTTTATCCCCTCAAAAAGAAACTTGGTACTGATTAGCAATTACCATTTCCTCATAACTCCTCATTTCCACATCTAAGGAACTACTAATGTACTTTCTCTCCTACGGATTTACCTATTCTAGACATTTTATATAAATGAACCAAGACATGGCCTTTTGTGACTGGCTTCTTTCATTTCACATAATTTCTTCAAGGTTAATCCAATATTGTAGCATATATCAGTACTTTAGTCTTTTAAAATTATCAAAGAATATCCCATCATACATACATATTTTGTCTTTCATGCATCACTTGACAGATATTTGGGTTGTTCCTACTTTCTAGCTACTATGAATGCTGCTGCTATGAACATTAATGTAGACATTCTTATGTGAATATATGTTTTAGTCCTCTTAGATATATACTTTGGAATGCAATTGCTTGATCATAGAGTAATGAAGCCTAACTTTTAATAGAGTTAGCTGAGTAAATGTTTAACAGAACAATATACTCTAAAATAAGGGTTACACAAACTTTTTAAAAGCACTTACTCTACCCCGTATTAAGTAAATGCACTATAACTGCAAAATAAAAAATTCTGAAACTGAAATATTTTCTATTTTAAAAAGGTGTAGACTTGGCCAGATGCAATGGCTCATATCTATAATCCCAGCATTTTGGGAGGCCAAGGCAGGCAGATGACATGAAGCCAAGGAGTTCAAGACAAGCCTGGCCAACATGGCAAAACCAAACCTCATCTCTACTAAAAATACAAAAATTAGCCAGGCATGGTGGCATGAGCCTGTAATCGCAGTTACTCAAGAGGTTG
The DNA here is from genome assembly GCA_963573385.1 of Cacajao melanocephalus. Taxonomy (NCBI): domain Eukaryota; kingdom Metazoa; phylum Chordata; class Mammalia; order Primates; family Pitheciidae; genus Cacajao; species Cacajao melanocephalus. Next base: position 35,566 of record CAUYLG010027283.1, read on the forward strand.
AGGTGGGAGAGTTATTTGAACCCGGAAGGCGTAGGTTGCAGTGAGTGAAGATCACACCACTGCACTCTAGCCTGGGCAACAGATGGAGACTCCATCTCCACCCCCAACCCCACCAAAAAAAGGTGAAGAGTTTACTAATTTAAAACATTGGTATTTCATATTTATTTAAATAAAAATGACTGAATTGATCTGTATTTGAGTACAAGAAATACTCAGTGACATTTCTGTAACAGTAAACAGTAACAGAAGTAAACAGCAGCTATAGAACAAATAAATAATGAACATTTAAAAATCACTTACTACTGTTTCCTTGGCAGGAGGAGGCTTGATTTGTTGACTGGGGATCAGAACAAATGTTAAAGTACCATGCATATCAGACTGTAATAGAAAGATCAGGTTATTTTTTAAATTTGTATTTATGAAAACCATTCCATGATTTTATGATCTATATTCCCTAAACTGGAGTATTTCATAACCCCTCCACGACTTATATGATGACCAGTGGCACTTTGCTCTACCAAAGCAATGAATGGGGCTGGGTGAAAGTAAGTGTGTGAAGATGTTTTACAGATTTTACAACTGCATAAGCAGATAGTAGAGATTCCACTGTAATAACAGATGCTGAGTAACTAGAACCATAAATCTGGTCTGTGGGTGTGTACAACGTAAATTTCCTTCAAAAGATGTCTATAAATGATTTCCTGATTATACCAACACTATCTAATAGAACTTTCTCCAATGACGGAATTGTGCTTCTTCTGTATCTTAACATGGCAGCCATTAACTACATACTGCTTTTCAGCACTTGAAATGCAGCTAGTGTGAATAAGGAACTGAATTTTAAATTTTATTTAATTTAAACAGAAATAGCTACATGCAGCTAGTGACTATTATACTGGACACTGCAGATCTATAGCACTGTTATTGTCTAATATTATTAGAAAAACAACAATCAATTACAGATAATAACGCAAAAAATCATGAGGACACAGACTTTGTTTTATTACTGTTTCTCAAATGGCTAGTGCATATAAGGCACTCAATAAATATGTAGAGTGAATTAATGAGTTATATTACTACTGATTGCAGAAAAATAAAATTATTCTTCTAGCTGTGTCAACTTACCAACAAGTCAAAAACCTCATTGACATCTTTCCCCCGAATTTCAATGCCATTAATCTCTAGAACTTCATCTCCTTCATGTAATAGACCACTTTTCTCTGCAGCACCCCCTTTTACTATACGGCTAATGATGACAGAGTCCATTTCATTACGAACTGTAGCACCCTAAAAAAAAATTATCTAATTTAAAAATAATACAATTTTTTGTTAAATATTTATTTTTGAATTCTATTTGTTTTCTACTCAACAATACTAACCTTCAGTTATCTTAATAAAAAATTTACTTACACAGCTACAGTAATTGTAATTAGATTTAAAGGTTGATCATTTTCCCCACATTTTCCACTTCAGAAATACTCTATTCATTAGAATTTTGAAATTAACCAGGCTTTTGAAGCACACAACAGAAGAAAAATGCGCTTGCTTAACAGTATGTAGGACACTTACCAATGGAATATCACGAGCCTTTTCTATACGAACTATTTTTACAGTTTCTCCTCCATACTGGCCAATACTTTCATAAACTCTCTCATCTGTAATGGGCTCTAGCTGCATTTCCTGCTCAGCAACCTTATCGTGGGCCAGTAAAAGTGCCTGTTTCAAAGAAATCCATGGCATTTTAAGTAATAGCATGATTTATTTCTGCAGAGTGATTTTTAACCTCACTATGTACATAGTATTCTGACCATTAAATTTTTAAAAGTGCTATAATTAATTAGAGCTAATAATAAATAAAGATGTGTTAAGTATACTAAGGGCATACTCTGGAATGGGTTAAGAAAGTCTAAAATGCTTACTAAACTTCATAAAACAACATCACTGTAAAGGCCTAAACACCCTAGATAATTAAAGCTTATGGAAAATATAACCAAAAGGGGGAAGAATTTTTGCCTAATTTTTAAAGAAACAGTTGTTTCAAAAATAATTTGGTTCATTTTAAATTTGAAAATATATAACCCAACAATAATTATTATGTTATAGATAGGGTTGTAAACATCAAAACAGGCTAGATAATGTTTGACATCTCTTTCAGCTCTGGAGTCTTTGATTTAAAAAAATAAAAGATTAAATCCTTCTCCTGTGATTAAAAAATAAAAGAAATAAAAAAATAAAAGAATGCTGGAAAAACCACATATATAACCATCTGTCCATTTTCTACCTGAATATGTGGAGTATTCAGCAAAGCAGTTAGTTCTTGTCCTTCCTTATGATTAACTGGCTTCAAAACAGTTTGTACCTAAGAAACAAAAATAAAGATTATTCTTCCTAGATTATAGAAGTATCAGTAGCACCTATATGCAGGGTCATATTTTTTAAAGTGCAAATTAAAATAAAAAATACTTGTAAGAAAGAAAATCACTAAAAAGAATTATGAGAGTTTTCAATCTTGTTATTATGGATAACAGTATTTCTTATTAAAAAAACACTAAGTAAGATCTTGGTACTTACGCCTATAGACAAAATACTTCCATCTTGAAAGTTTCTCCAAACACACCATAAAATTCATTAATAATAATTACATAAGAAAAGAAAAATTGTCCCAATTGCTATTTTATAGTTGTTAAATAATGTATGTGACTATTTAAAATCAGAGATAACAACTTAAAAGAGTTACAGTCTAGGCTGGGCATGGTGGCTCACACTTGTAATCCCTACACTTTGGGAGGCTGAGGTGAGCGGATTGCTTGAGCCCCAGAGTTTGAGACCAGCCTGGGCAACATAGTGAGACCTTCTCTCTATTTTATATATTTTTTTATATGATTAAAAAAAAAGAGTCACAGTCTAACAAGATGAATTTATATGAGCGTAATGGAACAATCACCATAATATAATGGATTACATTAAATTTCCCACAGTCGAGAAATCTTTGTCTTCCTAGGATAAACTCCCCTTGGTTATTAATTTTTTTTAGCCTGTTTCCTTAACTGTAGAATGGTACCTACTATTTATGGTGCTTCAAAGAATGATCAAGAAAATCTTAAAACAGGCTAGATACAGTGACTCACACCTGTAATCCCAGCACTTTGGGAGGCCAAAGCAGGTAGATCACTTGGGGTCAGGAGTTCGAGACCAGCCTGGCCAACATGGCAAAACGCTGTCTCTACTAAAAATACAAAAATTAGTCAGGTGTGGTGGCGTGTGCCTGTAATTCCAGCTACTCAGGAGGCTGAGGCAGGAGAATAGCTTGAACCCAGGAGGTAGAGGCTGCAGTGACCTGAGGTGGCGCCACTGTACTCTAGCCTGGATGACAGAATGAGGCTGTCAAAAAAAAAAAAAAATTGGACTATTTTAAATCATTTTATCAGTCATTTCCATATGAAACCTAAGAGATGGTAATTCTGGGATTAATTAATTTTACCACAGCAAATGGATCAAAGCAATGACAGCACCAAAACCAGTCTGTCCTGTGGTTTTGGTACCCAGAAAATCATTTTTCTAATTGTAGAGTTCTATATTTATAAACAGGATGGCAGAACAAATGTTATCTTCTTCAAGAACTCAACTAAAATCTTACAAGGGACAAGGCCCATGATTTAAGACTGTGGGTAACTAAAAGTTGTTTTTAAAAGAGGGTTGTTTCTTTTTTAAAGTTTATCAAGTCTACATTAATTTTAAATGAAATTTGTAGTCTTGATCATATACCTTTTGATAGCTGAAGAAACTCTGAGGATGGGAAGATAATTCTGAATTAAAAATGTACCAAGGGTGTACAAAATATACTGAGTCAACTCCATAATAATTTTCTGTATTAGAGATTTTTTCCTATTCCCACTTTTAAGTCAGTTCCTAAACATCTCTGAGATCTTCCCTTCTAAAGAAATTTAGAACTTCTGTGTTTACCGAGTGTCCTACTAAGCTATATGTTACTTATTCTAGTGTCAACACATATCAACAACTACTTCTACAAAGGCATTAAGGAATTAAAGGCTATTCTTTTATCCTACCACTCCTTTCCACTGGCCTATAAAAATGCTCTAATCTCTTATCTTTAAAAATACCCTTTCCTGACCTTGTTTGTATTCTTCTTCGGCTATACCACTTTTCATTGTTTTCCTTCAGAGGCAAGATCCTTTTGCATTTGAAAACTAATTTTTTAATTATAAAAATGATATATATTAAATGTGAAAAATCAGAAAATCGATAACCAAAAGGGAGTAAACGGATGGACTTTTATTGTATTCAGGGATAATCACCTTGATATATATCCTTCCTGCATTTTTCTATTTGTCTTTACCAAAATATTCACCTTGATATATGTATCTGACAAAGAACATGTAGCCAGAATATATTAAAAACTCTTACAACTCAAGATGAATAAAATGGAAAAGAGATCTGACTGGATATTTCACAAAAGATAGATAGTCAATAAAAATATAGAATAATGTTCACTATGTAATGCAAATCAAAACAATATACCATTACCTACCTACTAGAATCATAAACAAGAAACAACCCAAATATATAGGTGAGTAGTCAAATTATGGGATATTCAAAGAATGAAATGATAACTCAGCAATTTACAAACTACTGATAACAAGAACAACATGGATCTCAAAAACATTATACTAAACAAAAGAAGTCTGACAGAAAAGACTATTGTCTTATTACATTTATATAAAATGTCCACAAATGACAAATTTATAAAACAGAAAGCAAATTAGTGGATAGTCATAGGGCCTGAGGGTTGAAAGAGGTGGTTACTATCTGCAAAGGGTCATGGGAGAGAAGCTCTGTGGAATGATGGATGCTTCTATAATTTGATGGCAGTTGTACATTTTACAGATGTACATATTTGTCAAAATACACTGAACTATACAATAAAACACACTCATTTTTAGTGCATGTAAATTATATCTCAATAAAGTCAGTTACCCCAAAAATGTACCTTCAACATCTAAACTTTGAGAAAATGTGTATGTATATATTCCTTCTTTATTCTTTACATTTTTTTTTTGAGACGGAGTTTCACTCTTATTGCCCAGGCTGGAGTGCAGCGGCATGATCTTGGCTCACTGCAATCTTCACCTCCTGGGTTCAAGCCATTCTCATGCCTTAGCTTCCTGAGTAGCTGGGACTACAGGCACCCGCCACCACACCCAGTGCCAATTTTTTATATTTTTAGTAGAGATGGGGTTTCACCATGTTGGCCAGGATGGTCTTGAACTCCTGACTGCAGGTGGTCCGCCCACTTCAGCCTCCCAAAGTGCTGGGATTACAGGCGTGAGCCACTGTGCCCAGCCCCTATAATAATATTTTATAACTATTTGGACCTGATACTAATAAATGACTAAAATATTTGTCCATGTCATTAAATATCCTTTTTAATTCTACAACAGAAATATGACCATTCTAGTTCTGAGTGGCTCTTTGTCACTTACAAGATTAAGTCTAAGCTCCTTAGTATTAAATCTAAGGACTGTGGGCCGGGTGTGGTGGCTCATGTCTGTAATCCCAGCACTTTGGGAGGACTAGGTAGGGGATCATGAGGTCAAGAGATCAAGACCATCCTGAACAACATGGTGAAATCTCGTCTCTACTAAAAGTACAAAAATTAGCTGGGCATGGCGGCATGTGCCTGTAGTCCCAGCTACTCAGGAAGCTGAGGCAGGAGAAATGCTTGAACACAGGAGGCAGAGGTTGCAGTGAACCAAGATCGCGCCACTACGATCCAGCCTGGTGACAGAGCAAGACTCCATCTCAAAAAAAAAAAAAAAAAAAATCTAAGGACTGTCACCATCTGATTCATCTTTTCCAGCCGTATCTCCTGGCATTCCTTGTATCTTTCTGGTTCAGCATCAAACTGCTTGTTCCCTGCACAAACCATGCTGTTCCCCCACAACGACTATGATCATACTAGCTGTCCCAGCTAGCTGAATTGCCTTATTCTACTTGCTTAGATAATACATACTCATAAAACTGAACATATTTGATTTAAAATTATCAATAGGGCTGTTTCCCCACTAAACTGAGCTCAATGAAGATAGAACTGTATTTTATTCAACTTCATATTTGGCTACTGGCAGGATGTCTGGCAAATAGCACTGAAATATTTAATGAATTCAATGAAAGGAAGATGGGGTAGGAAGTCATCTTTGATGTCTCCTTTACCTTTATTACCCACATAGAGACACTATGTCCTGTTAATTTTCTATGTAAATATTTCTATACTCTATGTGCAACTACTATTCAAAATCTTACATTTGGACAATGACAATAGCCTCCATATTACTCTATGTTTCCATCGACTTTCCACAATGTTATTAAATACTTTAAATTAGAAGCCTGTTTAAATATATATGTTAAAAATTCTTCAACAGATTCACAATTATGTCTAGAATAAATTTCTTGCTTTAAATTTTTTATGAAGTGACCTTTTCCTGTTAAATTTGAGAAAAAGAAAAAAACTAAGAAAATTACCTATTTAACACCCAGAGATAGCCTTTTTAAGAGTTTATTAATTCTTCCAAAACCTCTTACATGTTTAAATGAAGTATGTGTGTGCATTTGCACAAATTAATTCATATTTCCCTGTTCCTATACAACTTCATAATTCATTACTTCTTCCTGTTTTATTGCACTGGCTGGTACTGCCAAAAAAATGTTGACTACTTGTGGTAGGCATCTGGAGTTTCTTTATGTTATTCAAGGCTTGAATGGCAATGTGTGGGTGTTTCACCATTAGGGACAATTGGTTTCTGGTATTATTCTTTTTCTTTTTTTCCCCTTTTCCCAAAGTGCTTTGTCACACATCTGGTATTATTTCTATCAAGTTAAAACAATGTACCTGGCCTTATTTAAGACTTAAATGGCAATGTGTGGGTGTTCCACCGTTAGGGATGATGCTATTGGTTCCTAGTATTATTCTTTTTCTTTTTTTCCTCCTTTTTCCCCCAAAGTGCTTTGTCACACCCTCTGGTATTATTTCTACCAAGTTAAAACAATGTGCCTGGCTTTCTAAGAATTTTTATCGTCAAAGTATTGCATTTTTTTCGTATGTCTTCTCTGTATCAAAATGATCATAGGGGGCCAGATGCTGTGGCTCACGCCTATAATCCCATACTTTGGGAGGCTGAGATGGAAGAACTGTTTGAGCCCAGGCATTTGAGACCAGCCTGGGCAACAGTAAGATCCTGTCTCTAAAAAAAAAAAAAAAAAAAAAGAGAGAGAGAAAGAAATTAGCCAGGCATGGAGATGCACCTCTGTAGTCCCAGCTACTCAGGAGGCTGAGGTAGAAGGACTGCTTGAGCCGAAGAGGTTGAGGTTGCAATGAGCCATAATCATGCCACTGCACAGCAGCCTGGGTGACAGAGCGAGACTCTGTCTTAAAACAAATATCATATAGTTTTCTCCTTTTACCTATTAATATAATTATTTTAAAATATTTACAAAAGTAATCCATCATAAGATAAATTTAAATTTATTAATGGCCTTCAGGATCTGGACACCATCTTTTAACATTACGTCCTACTTTTTACTTAGCATTCAAGAAATAGGCCAGGCTTTCTCTCTCAACCTTGTGACAATGGAATGCCTTTTCCTCTTTCTTACACTTCCTGGTAAATTACCAGTCACCCCTCAAGACTCGGCAAATTAAATTTCCTTCTATGTTTCTTCCTACTTCCTATCATTCCCCTCATCCTCGCCATTCTCCCAACACAGAATCAGGCATATCCCGGTGCTGTTGACACTTTTCTCATACTGCCATCATAGCACTTCTGATTAGACTGTAATTGTTTACTCATTGTTCCTCCACAGTGAAAGTCTAATTCAACTTTCACAGGTTGATGGACATCTAGGTTGTTTCTAGTTTCTGAGTATTATCTGGTTGCTAAGAACATCTGTTTTTAAGTTTTTCTGTGGATACATTTTTATTTCTCTTGGGTATATACCTAGGAGTGAAACTGCTGGGTCACAGTATATAGGTGCATTAGCTTTAGCAAATACTGCCAAACATTTTTCCAAAGTGGTAGTACCAATTTATACTCCACCAGAGATGTATGAGAGTTTCAGTTGTTCCATAAGTTCACAAACAATACTAACAGTCTTTTAAATTGTAATCATAGTCATTCTGGTGTCAGTGTAGCAGTATCACAGTTTGTTTTAATTTGCATTTCTCTGTTGGCTAATCATGCCTATATCTTTTCATTGCTACTGGCCATTTGGATTTCCTCTTTTTTGTGAAGTAACTGTTCTTTTGTCAAAATTCTTTTTTTTAACCGAGTAGTCTTTTCTCTTATTAATTTGCAAGAGTTGTTGTTTTTTGTTTTTGTTTGAGACAGGTTCTCATTCTGTTGCCCAGACTGGAGTACAGTGGCACAATATCAGCTCACTGCAACCTTCGCCTCCTGGGTTCAAGTGATTCTCCTGCCTGAGCCTCCCAAGCAGCTGGGAACAGGTGCACGCCACTACAGCCAGGCTAATTTTTTTTGTTTATTTATTTATTATTATTATTTTTAATAAAGACAGCGTTTCACCAGGGTGGTCTTTAACTCCTGACCTCAAATGATCCACCCGCTTTGGCCTCCCAAAATGGTGGGATTACAGGCGTGAGCCTCCCAAAGTACTGGGATTACAGACCGTGCCTGGCCAACAAGAGTTCTTTTTATATTCCATAGACAAGTTTTTGTCATATGTATATTTATAAAAACACACATACACACATGTATATACTTCAATACCTCAAAATCAAATACCATTTCCCAGTGTGTTTGCTTTCATTTTTACTCTCTTAAAGGTGTTTATAAGTTCATCTAATGAAGTCCAAGTTCTCAACCTTTGCTTTATAAAAGCTGTATTAATATCCAAGAAATTTTGTTTGTGTTTATTAAATAACCTAGATCATCAAAGTTTAATATAGACCTTAAAATTTGAGGTTTTCATAGGTTGTATTATCTATTATATGGTATCTAATGTTTACCTGATATTTTAAGCTATATAAACAAAGAATGCTTCTAAATATTTCACTAAATTCCTTGAGCTTTTTTTTTTTTTTAACTTAACCTCACTAGGTCTCAATATTCAGAATGAAAACAGGGGAGTTGAACTGGTGATTGCTAATATGTTTTCTAGCTGTAAAATAAAGGCAATGGGTCCATTTGACCTTTACAATTTTGTTACCAGATTTAACACTCCTCTCTTTGAAGAGTTCTTACTATGTGCTTTTTTCACAAGTATAATGTACTGAAAAGGCAACTTCACAGTCATGCATGCTCCAGGGAAAACCATTCATGTTCTATCACTGAAGACACTGTCGATATTGTAAGGATGTGAAAGCAAACTTTCAGAAAAATCTCCTTTATACAGTACTTTTAAAATTGTGAACTATCCTATATTCACATATGTGAATATGTGAACTATCCTAAAACTAATATTCAAAATGGATTTTTTTTAAAGCCCTTTTTAACCACTTCTTTCTCCCCAAGGCATTTACTCTTTCAGCCACTTCTAGTTCTTTGCTTTTCTCAACTCCTAAAACCCTTTAAGCTAAGTTGTTTCTTTTCTCCCTTCTTTCCACCTTTCCATTATGTGTGTCAGCTTTTTTCAATTGGAACAATTCTGATCTCTCTTGCTTCTCTCACTCTCTTCTTCACCCATTGTTGTATTTAGCAAAACAAGGACCCAGCAGCCAGCTGGACAAACCTTCCTCCTAAGAGGGACAGGAATTATTATGATAATTTTTTGTATTCTTCCCAAACTCACCCTATAAAAATTATACTATGTATGTGAATAGTATAAGATCCAAGTAATGTTATTTCAATCTCTGTAAGAGAAGTAACTTTTAGAAATTTCAGAAAACTATTTAAACCATCATAAGTAAATATGACAAGTGAGAAAAATATATTCCTTGGGGACAATTGTGTGCTAATCTACAAAGTACCTCCTAACCTATTTATAGGTCTGTAGCTCTAGATGTCCTCCTTCGCCAATAGCCCATTTTCTGTCTCCTGCTGGCATTCAATGAAATACATTCACTTGATGGGATTCCATAATTATTCATTTTAATAATACCGAAATAACTTAAAACGCTAGAATAATGAGACTGACTACTCCTCAAAACAGGAGAGTTTATTTATATCCTTTTTAAATCTTAAATTTAAAAGATGTTTGCAGAGCAGATTAAACACTGAACACTGGTTAGCATCAGAAACAAGAATTTATGCTATCATGTTAACAATAAAAACTCTCATAGTACATTAAGATTTAATAATTTGTTATGTCTACAGTTTTTACACGAGGAAAACTTCAAAATACCTAGACATAATAAATCTTATGAGTTATATATACCTGATTGTCAGTTATAATTTTATCTCATCAGTATTCACTATTTTAGTTTATAATGTATAATGCTTAAAATTCATAAAACTATACTAAAAACATTAAAAAATTGTTCTCTAGTAATTCAAATATTTGTTACTATCCAAATTTATAATTTTATATATAAAATTAACTCTTCATTGAAACAGAGTTCTGACTCTGAAGTAATTTTTTTTTTTCAGGATAAAATGCATGTAGTAAACTTTTCTGTCACAATACATTATTAACACGTGATTAGCAATAATTAATTCAAACAAATCTTATAGTCACATTAGTATTTTCCAATAATCCTGTCCTCCTGCCACTATTAATTACCTTGCAGACATCAACAGTTTAGAATACATACCTCTTGAGCAAGACCTTGTGCGTTGGAGATAAGAGGAAATGGAGGACTGGCCTTGTTCATGTGTACTGTGATGGCATTGTGTATCTTAAACGCATTCTGGAAATCCTTATTTTGGACAAGTTGTAAAAGCAGTAAAATATCCTCCTGGCTCTGAGAATCTACCAAAGTATGTTGGATATGTTTCAGTGAAGAAAATAAGTCTTCTATTTCTAGTAAGAGAAGAAAAAGGAATCCAAAAATTAATTGTTTCAGTATTAATTCAACATGCAATTCAAGAGAAAATTTATTTGAACCAGTAACAATTTAAGTTTTCAGAAGAATACCAAAATCTGCATATATTATTGTCAATCATGGTCATTTTATAGATTTTTAAGTAAAATGTTCTAAAAAATTACACAACAGAATAACTTGCATTTTTACAAAGGTGTTTTAATTATAAAACTAATACATGTTCACTATAAAAACAAGTGAGGGAAGGAATACAAAAATTAATAAAGAAATTTAAAACTACCAATAATCCCATCACCTAGAAATATTTTTTTCTTAACATCTTATTTCCTTTTTAACAGTATATTGTAAATGATTTCCCGTATCACTACTAGTCTTTTTAAATATTTATATATAGGCCAGGTATAGGGGCTCACACCTGTCATCCCAGCACTTTGGGAGGCCAAGGTGGGCAGATCACAAGGTCAGGAGTTCAAGATCAGCCTGGCCAAGATGGTGAAACCCCATCTTTATTAAAAAGACAAAAAAATTAACCGGGTGTGGTGGTGGGTTGCTGTAATCCTAGTTATTCGGGTGGCTGAGGCAGAGAATTGCTTGAACCAGGGAGGTGGAGGCTGCAGTGAGCCGAGATCATGCCACTGCACTCCAGCCTGGGCTACAGAGCGAGACTCGATCTCAAAAAAAAAAAAAAAATTATATATAATGACTGCATGATATTCTACTACATGGCTAAACCATAATTTATAGTAACCATTAAACTAAAGTTGAACATTTAGATTGCTTCCAATTTTTTGCTACCATAAAAACAAGCATTTCAGTACATAATAATCAGTGCTACAGATAAATTTGTCTCAGATTCTTCATAAAGTAATTCCCAGAAATAGAACTTTTAGATAAGATTCTGACATTTTTTAAAAGTCAAACAGCTTTCAAGGGAGGCTTTACTAATTTGCATTCCATTAGCAATATTTTCACCAATTTGAGATCATTTTTAAAAAATCTTCTATTTGACTAATAGGTAAGTTAGGGTTTATTCATATTTACCAGGCACTTGTTTTGCAGTCTATAAAACTCTAATGCATATGTGAGTCTCCTAAAGTTGTACGGAAAGTTATGGGCACGTGAACATGTACTGTATCTGCCTGTTAGTGTGAATTCATAGCACAAGAATTTTTCTGGAAAATATTATTCCAAAATGGTTAAGAAGCACTGGTAGTCTCTTCCCTGCTCCCAAACAGGCTGCGTGCATGTATGTGCGCATATGTGTGCATATACTGTCATATTTGTCGGGAATCGTTTTCCAGTATTTCCATTTGTCTCTTAATTATATTTGTGGTTGCTTTTATTAATTTCATTACAGAGGTTTTCAACTCTTTCTCCTTTTTTTGAGACAGAGTCTTGCTCTATCACCCAGGCTGGAGATCAGTGGCACGATCTTGGCTCACTGCAAGCTCCACTTCCCGGGTTCAAGCAATTCTCTGCCTCAGCCTCCTCAGTAGCTGGGATTCCAGGCATCCACCACCACGTCCAGCTAATTTTTGTATTTTTAGTAGAGATGGGGTTTCACTATCTTGGACAGGATGGTCTTGAACTCCTGACCTCATGATCCACCTGCCTTGGCCTCCAAAAGTGCTGGGATTACAGGCGTGAGCCACCACGTGGGCCCAGCCAGAAGTGGTTAACTCTTAAATGTTAAGAATGACCCCTTTCTTTTCCTGTGTGATTTAACTGTTTCTATGCTTATAAGCTTCTTGTAAGTCATTAAAAAATATTTATCTAGATTTCTTCTAGCTTCTTATAATTTCTACTTAACTATTTAACTTCTGTTTAATTTTAATCCATTTGGAATTTATTTCAGCACAGATCTGAAAAATTTTAACTTTGTTTTTCTTCAAAATAACCAATGATTCTAGTACCATTTATTAATCATTCCTGGCCAGGCGCAGTGGCTCATGTCTGTAATCCCGGCACTTTGGGAGGCTAAGGTGGGTGGATTGCTTGAGTCCAGGAGGTCGAGACCAGCCTGGGCAACATGGTGAAACCCTGTCTCTTTTAAAAATAATAATTTTTAAAAATACGAAACACTACCCAGGCATTGTGGCATGCGCCTTAGGCCCAGCTACTCATGAGTCTGAGGTAGGAGAATCCACTGAGGGCATGATCACGCCACTGCATTCCAGCCTGAGCAACTGAGTGAAACCTCATCAAAAAATAATCATTCTTTTTCCACTGATTTATAATGCCACCAAATTCTTACACATATCAGAGTCTGTATTTCACTGGTCTATCAGAACTATATTGTCTTATTATAGTAGCATTATAATGTTTGTTCATATTAACATGACAAGTACCTGATTTTTATAAATTTCTTGACTACTGTAAATTAGTTGTAAGTCACTTTTTTTCAAGTTACCTCCCATTCCCTCTTTCCTAGTCTTCCAAAAAGAAAAGTCCTATTGAGATTTTGACTAAAATTAAACCGGTAAATGTGTCTAGGAAAAACTTAGAGCACATACTAGGACTTATACAATCAAAGACAGTATAAAAAAGACATGGAAAAATAAATCTTCCTAATGTGCCTTATTGTCAGCTTTCTTCTTACAAGGCCTGCAAAAACACTACCGACTCTTAATTATCTTGTATGCCACAATTTGAACAGCAGTTAAAGTTTTAAATAGATTCTAACAGTTCTTCAGTTGATTCTTGAGGTTCTCTATCTTTCCTGCCCCAAATCAAAAGAACTTTACTCTTCCTTTTAAACATATATATATTTAGTCTTCCTTAGTTTATATATATAGTTGTCCCTTGGTATCAGTGGGAGATTGATATCAAGACCTATCACAGATACCAAAATTTGCAGATGCGTTAAGTCCCTTATATAAAATGGTGCAGCATTTGCATATAAGGTATACACATCCTCCAGTTACCTAAAATCAGCTCTAGATTACTTATAACACTTAATGTAAATAGCTGTTACACTGTACTGTTTAGAGAATAATGACAAGGAAAAATATTTTTATAAAGACTTATAAGACTTAAAAGTCAGCCAGACACAGTGGTGACTCATGCCTATAATCCCAGCACTTTGGAGGGCAAGGCAGGTGGATCACGTGAAGTCAGGAGTTTGAGACCAGCCTGGCCAACATGGTGAAATCCCATCTCTACCAAAAAATACAGAAATTAGCCAGGTATGGTGGTGTGCTCCTATAGTCCGAGCTACTTGGGAGGCTGAGGCAGGAGAATTACTTTAACTCGGGAGGCAGAGGTTGCAGTGACCCAATATCACGCCACTGCACTCTAGCCTGGGTGACAGAGTGAGATCCTGTGAAAGAAAAAAAAAAAAAAAAAAGGAAAGAAAAAAAGGGAAGGAAGCAAAGAAGGGAGGGAGGGAGGGAGGAAGGAAGGAAGGAGGGAGGGAAGGAGGGAAGGAGGGAGGAAAGGAGAAAGGACGGGTGGGAAGGCAGGAGGGCGGGCAGACTACTTTTTTCCTTGTCATTATTCTCTAAACACACACATGTATGTGTGGTCATCAGTAGTTTAAAATAAAGAAAAATTGGGGAAAAATTTTTAAAGTCAAAATTGTCATTAGAATAACCTAAGAAGCTGTGGCCCAGAGCTAGATAAGAGCTGAGAGATAGCCAGAATTTAACCATAAGCTAATAATAAGAATAGACAGGAAGAATATAAAATGTCAGATTCCATCACATACAATGAGGTTATCAAAGAATTTCTTAACAGTGCAAAGAATTCCCTAAGAGATTAAAGAATTCAACAGCCTTAAAGTATCTTAAAAGCAAAACATGAAAACATTTAAATATCTTAGAAGATAAAGAAATTACAAAAGCAACAAAGCAGTTAAGCTTCATAGAAGCTACAATCTTATGAGGCCTAGACTTCTCTGAGAAGATAATTACTGTCTAATTAAAACAATTTTTTTTTATTTTTGTAGAAATGGAGTCTATAACTCCTGGCCTCAAGCAATCTTCCTGCTTCGGCCTCCCAAAGTGCTAGGATTATAGGTGTGAGCCACACCTTGCAAAGCCTTTAGTAATTGTTAAAAGGTCCTCATTGCCAGGCGCAGTGGCTCCCACCTGTAATCCCAGCACTTTGGGAGGCTGAGGGGGGTGGATCACCTGAGGTCAGGAGTTTGAGACCCAGCCCAACCAACATGGAGAAACCCAGTCTCTACTAAAAATACAACATTAGCCGGGCATGGTGGCACATGCCTATAATCCCAGCTACTCAGGAGGCTGAGGCAGGAGAATCGCTTGAACCCCAGAGGCGGAGGTCGAAGTGAGCCAAGACTGCACCACTGCACTGGCTGTTAGGGTATTTTGAAAAATTGACAGCCTTAGATCTCACTGCTGACTGAAATCAACAAGCAGCCTTAGATAGCCCAGAAGGTTATCCCTATTGGGTGTCTTTAACCTCAGGGAAATTTAAATTTTTTAAGGCCAAGAGTTTCTGCATAATCTCTCCTATGTACCAAAGCCACTCACAAGGACACTAAAATACTGACATCATTTTGAAAATTATCTGTACTTCTACCTTTTGGCTATAATTACTGGTATTATTCTGTTATGCTATGTAGCCTTTCTAACTTTTAAAATGCTGGTCTAACCATAGAGATGACACTGTAAATGTTATTTTGCAACCTATTTTCCAATTCCTTGAAATTCCTAGGATAAAATTATTAATCACATAATAAAAACCATTTAACACTTTGATACATACTGCCAAGCTGCCTTCTGGATTTGTACCAATTCATACCCCTGCCAGTAATGCACATGAATGCCTATTTCCACAAACACAAATCAAATTAAAAGTTATCAATCTTTTAATTTTTGGTGATCTGGTAAGATTGAACATATTTTTACAAGTTATAGCCATTTGAATTTCTTCTTTCATCCACTTTCTGTTTTTCTTCTGCCCATTTTTCTACTAGAGTGCTTTTTAATAACTAGAATTAAACTGATATTCCTGAAGTCTTAACTAGAACATACTTAATATAATTTCATCCTTTCTTGTTACATCAGAACAATGGCTTTTAATCCAATATATTTATGAAAAAACACTAAGGAAATCTAGAAGACCTATTTTTCCAGAGTTCTAATTCAATCATAAGCAGAATCTCCAGTGTCTTTTTTTTTTTAGATAAGGTCTTGCTCTGTCACCCTGGCTAGAGTTCAGTAGTGCGAACACAGCTCACTTCAGCCTTGAGCTCCCGGACTCATGTGATCCTTCCCACTTCAGCCTCCCCAGCAGCTGGGACTGGGACTACAGGGACTACACTACATCTGACTAATTTTTTGTATTTTTTGTAGAGACAAGATTTCACGGTCGCCCAAGTTGGTCTTGAACTCCTGGACTCAAGTGATCCACCCACCTTGGCCTCCCAAAGTGCTGAGATTACAGGCGTGGGCCATCATGCCCAGACATAAATGGTACATTTTTAAAAGCACTTCACATATATGTATTATTCAAGAACAGTTACTTTTCTTTTCTTTTCTTTTTTTTTTTGAGACCTGGTCTCACTCTGTCACCCAGGCTGGAATGCAGTGGCACAATCTCAGCTCACTGCAGCCTTAACTTCTCAGGTTCTGGCTATCCTCCCACCTCTGCCTCCCAAGTAGCTAGGACCACAGGTACATTCCACCACATCTGGCTATTTTTGTACTTTTTAGTAGAGTGGAGTTTTGCCTCGTTGTCCAAGCTGATCTATAACTCCTGAGCTCAAGCTATCCACCTACCTCGGCCTCCCAAAGTGCTGGGATTATAGGCATAAGCCACCCCACCCAGCAAAGAACAGTTAATTTTCTGTTCTTTCCACACACTCAAAGAAATGTTCCATTCTTTGATGGATATATCTGTTACTTAAAACAAAAATTCACCCAAGTTTTTCAACATTCTACACAATTCCACAGGAAATTTTAAAAATCCATTCAGATGTAACTAAATCAGTCCTGTCAAATAACTCTTTCGTAATAAAGATGAAGACACAGAGACAACAAAGAGGATAGAGAGAAGAAATTCCCTTCCCCAATTCCATACAGACAGACAATAGACATAAGAAAGAACCACATGGACAGAGAAATAAAGAGAGAAATGAAGAACCACAAGGCTAGTGAGGAAAGACTGACATATGTGCTAGGTTGGGAGTGGTTCAAGAAGTAAATACTAAGGCAGGATGGAGGCACTCTGTCCAGGAGAAGGTAGAGACAGACATAGCAAATCTGGCTTTGGTAATAAATTCCAGTCTGTAACAAATTTCTTAGAAGGAATTTCTTTATATGTAGCTTAAATTCTTTGCCCTGTAGTTGGACCTATTTCCTCTTACCTGATTTTTCAGTAGAAATTAAGTTTCCATCTTCTCTAATATTTCATGCAACACTTAACTCTTGATTATTTAAAAGAAAGAATATATTATTCTAAAGTAATAAAGATCACTTACATTTGGCTTTGGAATACAACTAATCAGATAAATACAAACATACACATTGGTCAACAAGTCTACCTTCCTAAACTGTCCTCCCTCCTTGCCCTCTCCTGGTAGTCTAAAATGTAAAAGAATGAAGACTCTAAAACAGGCAACAGAAAACAATCACCCAGTTACTTTATCAGAATATCCTGCCTTCAAATGCCTAGCACTCTGGGTAGCCATATGGAAAGATATTTTGGTTATAAGGGCAAAAAAATCTTTTACCTAAGGAATCTCCATCTGGATTGGCTTTATTGATTGACTGATTGAGACAGAGTCTCGCTCTGTTTCCAGGCTGGAGTGCAGTGACACGATCTAGGCTCACGGCAACCTCCACCTCCGGGTTCAAGTGATTCTCTTGCCTCAGCTTCCCAAGTAGCTGGGATTACAGGCATGCGTCACCATGCCCGGCTAATTTTTTTTGTATTTTTAATAGAGACAGGGTTTCACCATATTGGCCAGGTTGACCTCAGGTGAACCTCCCACTTCGGCCTCCCAAAGTGCTGGGATTACAGGCGTGAGCTGCCACGCCTGGCCAGCATCATTTATTTTTATATATTACTCTCATTTGCCCGATATGAAAACAGATAGCTTCTAGAGACTTATACCCAGTATTGAGATTCTCCATTTCATTGTGTAAATAATTCTGATTCTTTTAACCTGTCCTCAGAAATTTCAATTCTAACCAATTTCATGACTTTTTTCTGAAACGTTTAAGATTTCTTTTCCCCTAAACCGTAGGGTCAAATATGATACTCAGACAGGGAACTTAATATTACCAAGTATGAGGAAATTATATCAGTTTCCAGTATATCCACCTGTGGAATCAAAACTGCAGTGGCTCATACCTGTAATCCCAGCACTTTGGGAGGCCAAGGTGGGAGAATCGCTTGAGGCCAGGAGGTCAAGACCAGCCTGGGCAACATAGTGAGACCCCATCTCTACAAAAAATAAAAATTAAAGAACAATTTTTTTAACCTAGATGAATGGAAAAACAAGATGTGGTATATTTGTACAGTGGAATATTAATTCATCCATAAAAAGGAATTAAGTACTGATTCATGCTACAATATGGATGAATCCTGAAAACATAACAGTAAATGAAAAGAGGTCAAGTCACAAAAGAGCCTATGTTATGTAATTTCATTCATATGAAATATCTAGAATAAGCAAATCCAAAAAGACAGAAAGTATATTCATGGTTGTCAGGGGCCAGGTGGAAGACAGAATAGAGAGTGACCATTAATGGGTACAACATATTTTGGAATTATATAGTAGTGATGGTTACCCGACCTTGGTTTTGGTTTGTTTTTTTAAGCACTGTAGCCTCAATCTCCTGGGCTCAAAAAATCCTGCTTCAGTCTCCCTAGTAGCTGGGACTACAGAAGCGTGCCACCATGCCCAGCTGATTTTTTATTTTTAAGAAGACAGGGTCTCACTATGTTGCCCAAGCTGGTCTCAAACTCCTGGGCTCAAGAGATACTCCTGCCTTGGCCTCCAAAAGTGCTGGTATTACAGGCGTGAACTACCATGTCTGCCTGCACAACCTTGTGAGTATACTTAAAATTAATGAATTCTATAGTTTAAAAGATGAAATTTTATGGTTTGTGAATTATAGCTTAATAAAGCTGTTATTTTTAAAATGAAATAAAAAATTAGTGGTTAACATCCACAAATTAATTTTATAGACTACAGGGTCAGATGATCTCTCTGGTAGCTTCTGGTCTCACAAAAATTAAATTTCATTCAAACCCATAGTCTGCCATTTACTCAAACACCTTTTTTCATTTGGTTCTCAAGAAAATCCTGAAACCAAGGCTCAGAAAAATTAAGTAACACGCCCAAGGTCAATGGCAATTCAGTGACATTAAAAAGTACTGAAATTCAGTTCTGACTCTAATATCCCTGCATATTCAAACATGCAACTACAACATACATTTCTGAATGTACCGTAAGACAATGAAGCAAATCTTGGCAGGAGGAATTAAGTTTTAAAACCTACTACTACTTAATAGGTGGAATGAAATTTTAATGCATTGTGTCAAAGACTGAATGATGTAGCAGTTATTTTTCTATAGAATTATGTGTACTTAAAATTTACATGACTATACATATACTCTAATGAATTTTTAAATCTTTAGCTCTAATTTTAGCAACTTGACTAAATCATGGAATTCTCAAATAATCCTAACACCTCATACATTAAATCTAGTGACAACAGATTTAATTATTTCACTTCCAGGAGGGTAAAATAATTCCCTAAAGGAATGAGTAATAACATTTATTTGGAAATATCTATAATAGCTAAACGAAAATTTGATAGTAAAAATAATTAACTTCTCAGAGGCAGGGCCAAACTAAAACTTAAGATTTTCTGGCACCAAGATTTTGTCTGCTGGCTTTAAATAAAAAGCCAACCTTTAAAAAAGTTTATCGCAATCACACAAAATTCCAGTATGCCCCATAATCAATCAAAAGTTAGTTAAATGCCAGAAAGAAAGGTGAGAGAGCTATTTTACCTTAAAATGTCAATAATCTTTTGACTTAATAGTTTGAATATCCAGAGACATCTGGCAAAAAATATGCAGGCACTAATTAAAACTAAAACATGCTATTAATTCCTTGAAAATATTTTGTTATTTAGCTTTATTTCCCCAGTTTTCTTCCCCGTGGTTTTTTTTTTTCTCCTTCTTCACACTAATAGTATCTCATAGCAGATTAGAAAGCCTGTAATTACAAATTTCAAGAGTCTTTTTATTAACCACTAAACAGCTCACCACGGATATATATGTGTGTGTGTGTGTGCCTTTTTCTGACACTGCTTCACAGATGTAACAATTTTATAGTCACATATATGATAGATGGCAGTCTTCCTTAGTTTATTTCCTTTAAGTATTCTATCTACTATATTTCCTTGTCCACATCCCTGGCCCAAAATTACTTATCTGGGAACACAAAAACAGTGAAATCTATAATACAGAAATAACTGAAAATTACACTACTGTAGCTCAACCCACTCTAACCTGCATTCTTTTCTTTTCTGAGGATTTCTCTCCCAAAGTAGTTTGTTCTGATTATGAAAAAGAACAAAGAGAATAATATTTGTAGCAAAGCAAGCTTTAAAAACTAATGCCAATTTTAAAGAAAGCCTCCCTAATGTCAAAGTTTTTTTTTCTTTCCATGCTTGCCTACATGCAGAATATCAAAGTTTTTACCACTTATAATACTCATTAATTATTCATTTGAAATCCAGTTTCCGTATCACCATTTTTTTATCTTTCAAAAAAATTCTACTTTTAAACAAGAAAATTCAGTTCATCCTGAGTCTTTTCTATCAGTTCCATCCCTGTAATTTTATTATCATACATTGCCAAATTTACAAATACTTTTCATTAAAAGCCACCCAGACAATCTTGCCAATCATATTTTCAATTCTTAAAAGAATATTTTGTCTACTTACGGATAAAAGATGATGTACTGTTTAGAAACTGAAGACTTCCTCTCAAAGAAATAAATCAGTTGCCCATTCTTCCCTCATTTAAAACAAAGTTGCTGTTTCTGGATGTGAAAAAGGCTGAGCAGTTGTCTCCTGTCATATGGGTATTAACCAAATACTAGCAAGGAGACACAATGTTCAGGGAGTACTTCTCTTACAGTTTGATGTGTTAGCAGATTATCAACAAGAAAAAAATTTTGGTAAAAAGCTATTACACTTCATTTTTAACAAAAACTTAAAAACCTGAGGCTATGACTGACAATAATAAACTATACTTTATGCTAATTTCTCATGATTCTTACATAACAGATATTTGTGTTGAATATATTAACACAAAATCTATCATTTATTTCTCAAAACACATTCTCCTGTCCAAGAAATGAATTACAAATACCTGGTATGACATTTCAAATTACTTTAAAATAAAATATATAAAACTGCCTTAAATTCAAGAACCATACAAAGGTATTTTTTAAAACCACAGCAGATTACACATTGGAATAGAGGTATCCTTCAATCTGAATTTGTAAAAAAGTCAGCAATACAAAGAGAAAAAGGAAAAAGCAAAAAAAAAAAAAAAATTAAGAGAAATGATATCCAATTTTCTGTGCTTAGGCAAAACAAAACCATAAACTCATAACTTTTCCCTTACTAAGTGAATCTGGCTGAAGCTATATTTGTTTCTTCACTGTGATTACATGAATATTACCTATCAGATGGATACTTAATGCCTGATTCTAAGTAAACCAAATGGACATGGACAATACATTAATCTTAAGGGAATGTAAACAGAAAAACAGAAGAATCAATCCAGGTTTGCACCAGATGTGACAAATTTTCTCCAATAGAATATATTCAGAATATTTTAATAAATAATAATAGAGTGGTGGGAAATGAAGGCTAGTAAGAAGCATCAGGAATGAAGTATTTTTACTCTAACAAAACCCTCAGGAAAAAAGAACATAAAATTCCTTCACATTAATGTGTTAGAAAAATATGTAATCTTTTAGCTTTCACTGTAATTATAATATCTGAAGGCATTTAGCAGACTTTACTATGACCAAACACATATCTATGATTTCTTAAAACACAGAGAAGCATGTACATATGAAATGTGGATCCTGAATAAAAATTTACAACAAAGAAAACCAGATGAGGTGATCTAGTAGAAACTGCTCCAAACTTGGAATAAAGAGACTTCATGAGGAACAAATCTGGCATTTACATGGTACCTTTGGACAAATTAGAAAAAGGTGCTCTATTTTGGGTAGCCACAGCTCTGGCCTGGTGATTGAAGTGCTGGCTGGGTATTGATTTCCACTCAAACCTTTCACTTTGTACAGTACATCAACATCAGATCTGGCAAATTCAAACTTGGCTCTACCACTGGTGTCTTTAAAAAGTTGTTTAACTAAGGTTCAATTTCTTTATCTCCAAAATGGAGATTTAGAGAGTACTGTTAACAAGATTTTTTTATTACATGAAACAATGTTTGCTAAAACACTTAGTACAGACTCAGCAGACCCTTAAATGAATGGCAAAATGACACTGACAATAAACTCATTCTACAACAAAAGTAGAAATAACTTTTTTCACACCTAAAAAATAGCAAACCACCAAAAAATAAAATGCACTCCTAACACTAGCTCAGTGAGCCATTAGGTGTATGTGCATGTGCATGTGCAAGAAGGGTGGGTGGTAAATTCAATGATTAAATATTCTAAGTTTGATACCAACCTCCCTTGTAGATTCACAATGCCTAGTAACATTCTAACAGCTATGAGAAGTCCTGTAAACCGAAGCTATTTAGCTTATTTAGCCTAGAGTTCTCAAAATGCATTTGGTCACAGAATTCTTTTGGTGTGGTTGTATCTATTTATATCTCACAGGCCTTTTTTTTTCCCGCAAAACAATTTGTTGATCTATAGAAAATACCATTTTTATGTTTATGATGCTATATGAATAATAAGTTTTTATTGACAATCATTAATCTTAAAAATTTAAACTATAGTTACTAATTTGATTACAATCTTACAAACTTTAAGGAAATCAGAAATTCAAAATCTGAACATTATTTTTTAGTATTTTTGCATAAAGTTTGTGAGTTTGATATAAAAGGTAAATTTCAAGGCTTTAAATATTAAGGCCACATGTAGAACTCTTTAATATCTAAAAAACATGTTACAGTGACTGAACATTTAAGTCACATGCTTTTAGCTCTATGTTGTTAACAATAAACAATAGTTACATGGCGTTTCCGAGAAAACAAAAGATCTTGGTCTGAAATTCAAACTGACATTACTTACATTCTCTTAAACCCGCTTCCTTCCCATATACATTATAAGGCACAGATAAATTAAAGCAAAATGTTTTCTATTATCCCTCTATTTTTACTTACCTAGTATTTTCACAGCATAATGAGGACTTTCTAAGACAATTCCTTCCTCTGTATCAAACATAGGGTTATCTATTCCAGTCTTTGGAGGAATTTGGGCTAGCTTCTTAAGTCTCATCGAAGAATTAAGGTCAAGTTCTTGCTTTTTCCCTTCTTCTTCTCTCCTACGCCTCATGTCTTCCTGTTGTTGCCGAATACGCTCCAACTGTGCACTTCGACGTATTGGCATCATCCTGGTGCCCAAATCTCCGGGGCAGTCAACAGCCATCTCTCGGTGCTTCTGATGTTCCTCTGGTGATGCAAGATCAACATTTTTTACTTCGCTGTCTGACTCCTCTGTAACATGCCCATTCATATGGGATGTTGTCATGGTTATCTATAAAAACCTGTACCACCTTTTACAAATCAATTTTTCCTAAAAGCCAATTCTCTTGATTCTGTAGTATAAAATCCATGTTACTTCAAAAAAAAAAAAAACTTCTCATATCACATAATAATGCTATGAAAAAGTATCCATGAAGGAAATCTAAGGGGAAAGATGGGGGGAAAAAAGTATAAGAATTACAATATAAAAGCAGGTTTTTACATAGCCTACTTCTAATTAATAATAAGTATAAAATATTATTTTGCTACATAGATTAAGTACTTTCATTTTTGCAGATAATGGTGAGGAAATCAAGATCCCCCTCTCCCCCAAAAAGTCCCCTTCCAAGAATGTGAAACGTACTATTCAATTTTAAAGCTAAGAAAAATGATATACAGTACTGGAAAGTTTAGCAAAGTGGGAAGGTAAAAAGTCTGCAGTATTAGTTTGGTAGAGAACAGGTTGCTTGCTTAAAACATAAAAAGGTGCTTTAATCATCTTTTAGTAGTTGTCTCAACACAGTACCTTATGCTCAACAATAAACATGAGATTGAAATAACTTACTACTTAACCACTAAAGAAACTGATGAATGATCAACTGATTTGGCATACAGCAGCCATGTCTGTACCTCACTTGAAATACAAGCAGTATTCTGGAGGATAATTCATTCATGTTTAGGAGTTTTTGAGATGAAGAACATGCCCAAACTTCAATTAGCAGCTGAGGCAGCTACAAGACAAAACTAAATTGAGACAAGGATTACATGGGTTATCAGTCTTTATAACTGGTCCCATTTAAGGAAAAAAAGGATTGGGCTGGGTGCGGTGGCTCGTACCTGTAAATCCCAGCACTTTGGGAGGCCAAGGCAGGTGGATCACCTGAAGTCAGGAACTTGAGACCAGCCTGGCAACATGGCAAAACCCTGTCTCTATTAAAAAAACACAAAAATTGGCCAGTTGTGGTGGCAGGCACCTGTAATCCCAGCTACTCAGGAGGCTGAGGCAGGATAATTGCTTGAACTTGGGAGGCAGAGGCGGAGGCTGCAGTGAGCTGAGATCGCACCACTACACTCCAGCCTGAGTGACAGAGCGAGATTTCATCTTAAAAAAAAAAAAAAAGAATTGGGGTTATCTCTACAAGGATTCAGTTACAGAAAATGGTAGTATCTGTTACCACTCAAAAACTTTTTGAGAGTCATACTATACAGCAAAAAGATCACAGTAAACAGGAAGATAACTGAATTTTTAATCCTCTAGTTTTATGATTTAAGACTATTTTCTCTCTTTGACCCTCAGATTCACTTGGAAACTTTATTCATAGGATTAACTGTTCTGAGTTTCACGAGAGATAATGTATACTTACATTAATTACCAGTATTAACTTGATTCTCGTATTTTAAAAATCTTTCAACATATCTTAGAAAATAAAAATATTTTACCAGATAACTCTGGCTTTTCATCAAGCTATTTCTCAGGCATAAATAGGCAGACTGTTTACATACGTGTAAACCCACACTTTAAATCTAATTAGCCTTTTTTTCCCCTCTCGCTCAAGAGCAATAATATTTACAATAATAAATCTACTACCTCCTTGAGTTGGGCATCACTTTAGTAAACAGGTGGTAAGAGCACAATGCCAACTAAGCAAAAGCCAGGTTTCCAGACAATATTCCTAATGCCAGCCAATCTTCTCTGAAACATCTTGGGTCATAGTGCAAATAGGGACAGACGACAAAATGCTTACTACAAACCCAACTAAGCTATCGGAAAAACCACTAATCCAACAATCAGGAAAATGGATGTCAGTTACATGGGCCATTATTAAAACTATATTTGCACAAAAATTTTGGTAGAGTTTTCTGTCTTTCATCCAACTTTTGGCTTCTTTCTAAATGTGATCTACACACATAAGTACCTACCTTATTTACCATTAGAGTGCCTTCTTTTTCATTAACATGCCAGCTGTTTGATTTATGTTAGACAATTCTTATTTTAGGCACTGACTATATGCAAATGCAAATTCAGCTTTTTAAATGTTTTTCCTTACAAGTAAGCAGAAAATTATGTAGGAGTTACTGCAGTGCTTTAATTTTAAAAACTGAGGAGTGTACGTATTTTCAGAAAATTAAAACTCTCAACCCTCTCTATAAAAATTACTGGATATTAAAAATCAAATTTAATAATAAATGATGCATTTTAAACTCATATATATATAAATTATTATCTGAAATTTAAAATTCGGCTTAAAAGCTCTACATCTGTGTCCATATTCATTATACTATGGGGAAAATTAGAGGTCATGCAAGATAGACCAGGCCAGGTCATCCAGGTCAAAATTCTCATGCTTGGACTATTTACTATCACACTTGTATATCTGGATCCAATCTTTGCTCTCAGAAAAATTTCTGCAACCTGGTAGTAATCTGCTTTAAATTGCATTTTGGTTATCTCCCCAGGAATGTTCAGTCTACTGGGAAAGAAAGCAAAGAAAATAAATGATTATTTTTCCCCAATCTCCTCACCAGATTCTAAATTTGTTGAGTCAGGGATCATGTCTTACTTTCATAGCTACAGTGCTTAGCCTAATACATATCATAAGAAATGCCCAATAAATATCTCTTCAACTCAACTTGGAATGTCACAGATAATGAACTATAAAACTTGGTCTGTGGTAAAAGGTGATAGGAAACACTCAAAACATAAGGCTACATTGCTTTGAGCTGTATTTCAAAGGGCAACTAAAAATTAGCCAGCTAGCAGAAAGGTCTACTCTAGGCAGACAGGCTCACATGACCTCTAGGAAGGAAGAGTATGATAGAATGGCACTTTCAAAAAACAGAATAGAATACAATAAGCTGGATAGGACAATGGGAATATGCTGTACATGAATAACGATAACACTGGAAATGCAAGCAGGAGGTCATACTGAGAAGAGTTTTAGATCTTTACCCTGAAAATAGTAAGAATAATTTAAAAATTTTAAGCAGAGGATGACATAATCACATTCATTTTTATAGAAATATCACTACTACTGAAGGATAGAGGGCTGACTGAGGGGTGGCAATGAGACCAGACTGAAAGCACCTATCAAAATAGGGTGCTCAAGTAGGACAGTGAGAATGAGTAAGTTATATTCAGGAAATACGTAGGTTATAGACCAGGCACAGTAGCTCACGCCTGTAATACCAGCATTTTGGGAGGTAGAGGCAGTGGATCACTTGAAACTAGGAGTTTGAGATTAGCCTGGGCAATGTGGTGAAACCCCATTTCTATGAAAAAATGCAAAACTGTAAAAATTTATCCAGGCATGGAGGCTTGTTCCTGTAGTCCCAGCTACTCGGGAGGCTGAGGCATGAGAATCACTTGAACCCGGGAGGCAGGGATTGTAGTGAGCCAAGATCATACCACTGCACTCCAGCCTGAGAGACGGAGGGAGGGAGGGAGGGAGGGAGGGAAGAGAAAAGAAAGAAAGAAAAGAAAAGAGAGAGAAAGAAAGTAGGTTACAGAATCAGTAGAACGTAGTGTCTACATTCATATAGGAGAGCAAAAAGTGAGTAAAAGAAAGGTAAAGGAAGAGGAGGAGGAAGTAGGAGTAGGATTAGTAGTAGCAGTAGTATAGTAACAACTACAATAACTATAGCTAACATTTACTAAGCACTTCTTTATGTGCCAGCCAATACTGCAAGCACTTCACACAGTATTCACTCATTTATTCTTCATTACAACTCCAGAAGTAGATCCAAATATGCCCATTTTGTAGCTAAGAAACGAGGTTTGAAGTAGACCTTCAAGACAAGATGGAGAAATAAGAAAGGAGCCATATGAGCCAAAGGTGGGAAGATGAAAGGTGTGAGGGGAAAGTACAAATAAGGCTAGTTGAACTAAAATAGGGTAGTGGAAGGAAGATATGACTAGAAAGTTTGATTAGGTCCATCTTATGAAAAGTCTTAAATATAAGTCCTTAATTCTGTGGAAAAAGAGAGTCATCAAAGGTTTAAAAAAGAGGAGTGGCCAGGCACAGTGGCTCATGCCTATAATCCAGCACTTTGGGAGGCTGAGGCAGGTGGATCACCTGAGATCAGGAGTTCGAGATCAGCATGACCAACATAGAGAAACCCTGTATATATTAAAAATACAAAATTAGCCGGTCGTGGTGGCACATGACTGTAATTCCAGCTACTCAGGAGGCTGCGGCAGGACAATCGCTTGAACCCAGGAGGCAGAGGATGTGGTGAGCTGAGATCGCATCATTGCACTCCAGCCTGGGCAACAAGAGTGAAACTCCATCTCAAAACAAAAATAAATTAATTAAATTAAATAAAAAAGAAGAATGATATGTACATAAATTTAATTATTTTTAAAATTTTTTAAAAAAATTAATATGGAACGCTTCACGAATTTGCGCGTCATCCTTGTGCAGGAGCCATGCTAATCTTCTCTGTTATTGTTCCAATTTTAGTATATGTGCTGCCAAAGCGAGCACATAAATTTAATTATTTACCCCTGGCTAGATACTACAGTTATTGAGACAAGATCCCTGACCATTATTCTACCAGAATTTCCCATAAGAATCTAGAAATTAATATGGCCAAAATTAAACTCTTATTTCTCTTTAATCTCCTCCTATTCTCTTTAATCCTCTCCCCGTTTTCAGTTCTAACCAATGTTATTTTAGCCATCCAGTCACTCGAGACAACAATTTTAAGAGAACAGCCTCCAGAATCAGACTGCCTAGGATCTAATCTTTGCCTACCCTCCTTTTAAGTCTGAGCTCAAATACATTCTCCTCTGGAATCCTGCAATCCCTGTCACATTCTTGATCAAGCCGGACTACAGCTATTTATATCCCTGCCTTTCTATCTCATCAGACTAGAAGCTCCTTGAAGTCAAGAATCAGGTTGACCCATTTCTGGATCCGTAGCATTTGTCTGCAGGCAGTGTGAGTCCAGAACCATCACTCTTAAGTACTATCCTTGGCTTACTAGGTAGATGACAATGTCACTAACTATGATGGAGAATCAGATAGAGGGAAATTAAAGGGAAAATGAGTTTAGACACATTAATTTCAAGATGACTGTAGATCACACAGGTAAACTATCTAATTGGCAGGGATCTGTCTTGTTCACCTCTATAGCCATGATATCTGGTAAGTGACATGCTTAATTAAGTATATGAGCAAACCACTCCTCTGTTCAGAACTTTTGATGGCTTTCACACTAAAGCATAAAGTCCAAACTCACAAGATAAATCCAAGCTTTCTAGCTATACCTTTTACTACTTACCTGAATGAGCCTTCTAATTTACCTTCCTCATTTGTGTCTATCCCATATCTTTTTTTCTTCTGGCCAAATGACTTGCTAACTATTTTTCCATTGATTTCTACCTTCAAGACCTCCCTCAAGTCCCTAATTCTTCAAATCTTTCCAGACCACCTTGTTAAATAATTACTTCATCATTTAACACTCTAAGAAGACTCTGTAATGCTCACAAGTTAATTTAATGAGGGCCATGAAAGATCCTAAAGTTCTTCCAGAATTAAACATTATGCTGTATCCTATAGTTTTAGAATTAAGATCATTATAATTTTTAAGCAAGCACTCCATGAATATGCTAGCTCATACATGTACTCTATACATATTATAAAAGTGAAAGAGTCCTCCCAGTCCAAAGCAACTACACTCTCCCTGTCTAAAAAAAAAATAAATAAATAAAAACAAAAAAGTCCTTTGACAATTCAGAAGCTGGTAATGAAGACAGCAGAGTTACCAGATACAGGCCCTAATTCTTTTCTTCTCAACTCTCCAACTATAAGTTTGAAAAAAAAAAAAGAAAGCTTGAAAGGATTACATTTCAAATCCTCATCAGGATCCCTGTTCCCATCCCTGCCAGAAAACAAATACAAAAATCTTTACAAAGAAAAATTTTCAGACTGACATGCCAAAGCTGTTTCAATGCTAACCTCAAACTGGGGAGAAAGGATTTTAGTTGCAGGAGAAAGGGTCAAAAGGAAGCTAAATAAGCTTCACAACAAGCGCAAATGACTGAGACTGTAGGGACTGAAATGGCCTAAGGGGTACAGGTTCACTGAAAAGGGCACCAACAAATAGAACCATCTGTGTAAGAGCTGAGAATCAAGACATGTCAGCAGAAATCCAATTTCCTATATTATCAGCATCTTAATGTTTAGGCAGAGGAAAATGGAAGAGACATACTTCATATGCATAAACATGTTCAGCCTACACTAGTGTCCAGAACTCTAGAATGTTTTGAATTCATCCTTTCCCTCTTTCTCCAGCAAGTAATGCCCTTTGACCAGCAGCTGGGAAGTCTCATTTTAAGTGATCAGCATTCCTCTGACATTCTAAGAGGTTAAACTATCTGTTTCCATAGAAACGGCTTTGTCAGCTAACACAAGATTCAAGCCAAGAAAAGTGAAAAGAACTTACATTATGCAAATTGGAAAAACCTTGTCTACTGTCCTTTTAGTTTCTTTTCTCTGGTTTTTCACAAAACTCAGGCTTTCTTATTCTATAAAAAAGAAAAATGAGACAATTGATCAACTGTAAATGTCTGCAGTGTTTTTGAGGGAGTAAAGGAGGAAGACCAATTCAATATGATAACCAGTTCTGTCTACAAATAACTACGATTTCTTAGTAAGAAATCATAAAAATGCACCAAGGCCCCCCTATCTAATGGATATCAATTTGATGGATCACAAGGTCAGGAGATCGAGACCATCCTGGCCAGCATCGTAAAACCCCATCTCTACTAAAAATACAAAGATTAGCTGAGTGTGGTAGTGCACACCTGTAATCCCAGCTACTCAGGAGGCTGAGACAGGAGAATCGCTTAAACCTGGGAGGCGGAAACTGCAGGGAGCTAAGATCGTGACACTGCAATCCAGCCTGGGACACAGGGAGAGACTCTGTCTCAAAAAAAAAAAAAAAAAAAACAACTATGTTGTTGCATAATAGTGCGGTTAGGAATGCCAAATGGAAACGTTCCAATAACACAATGTAAACAGTATGGCGATTCCTCAAAAGGCTAAACACAAGTTATCATATCAGCAATTCTACTCCTAGGTATAGACCAAGAAAAATAAAAACATACATCTACAAACACACACACACAAAACTTGTACAAAAATATTCATAGCAGCAGCATTCATAATAGCAAAAAAAGTAGAAAAAAATCCAAATGTTCAACTGATGAATTTATTAGAAGTTGTATAATCCTATACGAAACAAGTAGTGATGCATGCTACAACATAGATTAACCCTACAGACAGGATTTAAAGAAGTCAGCAGCAAAGGACCACATACTGTATGAAACTATTTATGAAATATCCAGAAGAGGCAAATATAGATGGAAAGTAGATCAGTGGTTGCCTAAAACTGGGGGTGAATGGGTGGGAGTATTATGGCCAAGACATGCAAGTTTCTCTTGAGGGATGATGTAAATTAATTGTGGTGATGGTTGTACGACTCTAAATATACTAAAATCCATTGAATTTGCACACTTGAAATGGATGTGTCAGAAGCATTTGAAGCAGAACAACTCCATCTTAAATAGGGGCTAGGTAAAATAAGGCTGAGACCTACTGGGCTGCATTCCCAGGAGGTTAGGTATTCTAAGTCACAGTTTAAGATAGGAGGTCAGCACAAAGTCAGGTAACAAAGGCTCTGCTGACAAAACAGATTGGGGTAAAGAAGCCAGCCAAACCTCACCAAAACCAAGATGGCCAAGAAAGTGACTTCTGGTGGTGCTCACTGCTCATTATACGTTAGCATGCTAAAAGACACTCCTGCCAGTGCCAGGACAGCTTACAAATGTCAGGGCAACATCAGGAAGTTACCCTATATGGTCTAAAAAGGGAAGGAACCCTCAGTTCTGCCAATTGCCCACCCCTTTCCCGGAAAACTCATGAATAATCCACCCCTTGTTTAGCATATAATCAAGAAGTAACATGCTGGTGTGATGTTCTGCCTATGGAGTAGCCATTCTTTCATTCCTTTACTGTCTTAATAATCTTTCTTTCACTTGACTCTATGGACTCACCCCAAATTCCTTTTCATGCAAGATCCAAGAACCCTCTCTGGGGTCTGGATCAGGACCCCTTTCTATTACCAGATGAATTGTATAGTATGAGACTTCTATCTCAATACTGCTGTTTAAAAAATATACAATGAAATACCACTACAAACAATAAGGTGGCTAAAATTAAAAAGTAACAATATTAACCACTGGAGAGAATGTGAAGGAATGGGAACCCCTATACAATGCTGACGAGAATGTGAAATTGTAGTCTGGCAGTTTCTTAAAAAGTTAAACATATAGTTACCATATGACTGAGCCATTTCACACAAGAAAGAAACATTTTTATATGTAAAAATCAAAAAGAGATTTGTAATGAGTATGCATAGGAGCATTATTAATAATAGTCTAAAACCATATGCTGTCCTTCAGCTAGGAATGGATAAACAAAAAATGGAATTCAGCAATAAGAACAAACTACTGATATATCCAACAACGTGCACAGTCTCAAAAACACAATGCCAGACACAAGAGTATGGTTCCACCTGTACAAAATTTCTAGAAAACACACAACTGTGTTATTACAAAAAGCAGTTTCATGGTTTCTTGAAGCTGAAAGCAGATTCTGACTGCAAAAAAGCAAGGAGGGAACGTTTTCACGTTATAAAAGTGTCCTAGTATCAGATTTCAGTGATAGTTTGCATGACTACATAAACTTACTAAAACTTAAACTGTCCCCATAAAACCTCTTATAAAATATAAATTATACCTCAATAAAGCTGTTTTAAAAACTCATTAAATTGAACACTTAAAATTACTGAATTTTGCTGGGCGCAGTGACTCACACCTGTAATCCCAGCACTTTGGGAGGCTGAGGCAGGTGGATCACCCGAGGTCAGGAATTCGGGACCAGCCTAGCCAACATGGTGAAACCCCATCTCTACTAATAATACAAATATTAGCCAGATGTGGTGGTGCATGCCTATAATCCAAGCTACTTGAGAGGCTGAGGCCGGAGATTCACTTGAACCTGGGAGGCATAGGTTGCGGTGAGCCAAGATTGCACCACTGCACTCCAGCCTGGGTGACAAGAACGAAACGGTCTTAAAAAAAAAAATGAAATAAAACAAACAAACAAAAAACAAAAAAACCTGAATTTTAATTGAAGTTATACCCATTCTGCTGATTTTAAAAGAAAACAAAACCTCAAATTATACCCTTAAAATGTCTTGTTGCATGTAAATTATATCTCAAAGAAACCAAGTTTTTAATTTTTATATTTATTTATTTGAGATAGGTTCTTGCTCTGTGAGCCACACTGGAGTAGAGTGGCACAATCTTGACTCACTGCAACCTCTGCCTCCCCAGCCTCAAGTGATCCTCCCACTTCAGCCTCCTGAGTAGGTGGGACTATAGGCAGGCATGACCCACCACACCTGGCTAATTTTTGTATTTTTAGCAGACCATGTTTCCCAGGCTGGTCTCGAACTCCTGGGCTCAAGCGATCTGTCCACCTTGGCCTCCCAAAGTGCTGGGATTATAGGCATGAGCCACTATGCCTGGCCAAGAAACCAAGTTTTTTAAATGATAATTATATATTCCAAAAATAAGTCGTATACTGACATCACATAAAAGACCCTATTTACTCGATAACTGTTTAACTCCTTGTATAAATTTAAGTTTCCAACAATGAATAACCTATCTTCACAGAATAAACTTAGCAGTTTAAGACCAGCCTGGGCAACATGGTGAAACCCTGTCTCCACTAAAAATACAAAAATTAGCCAGGTGTGGTGGCAGATGCTTGTAATCCCAGCTACTTGGGAGGCTGAGGCATGAGAATTGCTTGAACCTGGGAGGCAAAGGTTGCAGTGAGCTGAGATCACACCACTGCACGTCAGCCTTGACAATAGAGTGAGACTCCTTCTAAAAAAAAAATTGAAATATTTGGGTTACTCATGCAGTGGATTAGCGCTGAAATTATTATTCAGTAAAAAAGGCACAACTTAAAACAAAAATAAAGTCCGCAAGATCTAACTGAAAAATGAGTTCTTAAATTACAGAAGTAAAAAGAACTAAATGTATTTTTTTAAATTTTATACATGTATTTGAAGTAAATTGAACTTGTTTAACTCAATGGGCACAATATAAAAAGTTTTTACACCAGGGATGGTGGCTAACACTTACAATCCTAACACTTTGGGAAGCAGACAGGAGGATCACTGAGACCAGGAGTTTAAGACCAGCCTTAGCAACATAGTGAAACCCTGTCTCTACAAAAAAAAAATGTATTTTTTACAGATTAAAAAAAAGTTTTTAAATGGACAGATCTTTAAATTACAAGACCAAGTGCAAATGCCCTGGGTTAGTGGCACGATCTTGGCTCACAGCAACCTCCACCACCCAGGTTCAAGTGATTCTTATGCCTCAGCCTCCAAAGCAGCTGGGATTTGGGATTTGGGATTTGTGCCACTGCACCCAGCTAATTTTTGTATTTTTAGTATAGACGGGGTATTACCATGTAGGCGAGACGGCGGTATTACCATGTAGGCCAGGCTGGTCTTGAACTTGTAACCTCAGGTGATACACCCGCCTTGGCCTCCCAATGTGCTGGGATTACACGTGAGCCATGGCTCCTGGCCTTTTTATTTTTCTTTTAAACAGAAATAGGGTCTCACTCTGTTGCCCAGGCTGGAGTGCAATGGCATAATCATAGCTCACTGCAGCTTTAAACTCCTGGCTCATGCGATCCTCCCACCTCAGCCTCCTATGTAGCTGGGACTACAGGCACACATCACCATGCCCAGCTACTTTTTGTTTTTCTTAGAGATAGGGTCTCAGTATGTTGCGCAGTCTGGTTTTGGCTCAAGAGTCCTCCTCACTCAGACTCCCGAATCGCTCAGATTACAGGCATGAGTCACCATGCCCAGGCTCTGGGTTTACTGTTTAGCAGAACACCCTGACACATCCTATAATAAAGGGCATTTCTAAAATTCCACAAAGTTCATGGTTTAGGTTTCTGATAGAAGTACCTTCATTTGTCACCCAGATAATTGCATTCCAAAGAAACCACTGCCTTTTTTTTTAAAGTTTTTTTTTTTGTTTTTGAGACGGAGTCTCGCTCTGTCACCCAGGCTGGAGTGCAGTGGTGCAATCTCGGCTCACTGCAATCTCCAACTTCCAGGTTCAAGCGATTCTCCTGCCTCAGCCTCCCAAGTAGCTGGGACTACAGGTGTGTGCCACCACACCCGGATAATTTTTATATTTTTAGTAGAGATGGGGTTTTGTCATGTTGGCCAGGCTGGTCTCAAACTTCTGACCTCAGGTGATCCACCCACCTCAGCCTCCCAAAGTGCTAGGATTACAGGCGTCAGCCATCATGCCCAGCACCACTGCTATTTTCATACAGCTTAAACTGTATTTACAATATACTACACCAGACAAAATTTGTAAGGAATGGAAGCCAAATCCCAATTTAAAAAATCTTCAAAGTAAAAACCCAGTAAGATTTCAAAGGGGAATAAAGAGTAACATATGACATAAAGCCACATAAATCATCTGCCCTCATGGATGGAAAAAGAGTAACATGATTCCTGACACTCAATTCTGTTGGATATCAATAAGGCAATATCATTAGCTTAGAAGACACGATCTTTCTCAGATGTAAAGTTGAAGAGACTTAAAAGCTTTTGCATTTCTGGCAAAAAGCATATATATAACACATCTGTAAATGAAAGATTTCGTTTACAAGCTCCTATTCTCACCCCATGATTCTAGGCCATACAATGGCTTTGGGATAAAAATTAAAACAAGGTAACATGGACGAAATAGCTGGAAAAAAAATACTGTTGTATTTATAATTTACTAACCATCTGTATCCTAAAATATCCAGTTACAAAATTTTATTAAAAATTTATTTCCAAATGGGTTATCTACATGCAGAACAATGAAAATGGACCTTTACTCATACCATTTACGGTACAAAAATTAACTCAAAATGGATTCAAAAACTTAAACATGAGATCAGAAACTGTAAAACTAAAACATGAAAAAATAACATAACATGGGTTTGGGCAATGATTTTTTTTTTTTTAAATCAGACACCGAAAGAGCACAGGCAATAAAGGCAAAAATAGACAAATGAGAGTATATTAAACTAAAAAGCTCCTGCACAACAAAAGAAACAATTAACAGTATGCTAGGCTGGGGACAGTGGCTCATGCCTGTAATCAAGGCACTCTGGGAGGCGGAGGTGGGTAGATCACCTGAGTTCAAGAGTTCAAGCCCAGCCTTACCAACATGGCAAAACCCTATTGTATACCGAAAATAGAGAAAATTAGCCGGGTGTGGTGGCACGCACCCGTGGTCCCACCTATTCAAGAAGTGGAAGTAGGAGGACTGCTTGAGCCTAGGAGATGGAGGTTGCAGTGAGCGGAGATCATGCCAATGCACTCCAACCTGGGTGACAGAATGAGACCCTTTCTCAAAAAAAAAAAAAAAAAAAAGTGTGCTGAGACAACCTATGGATTAGGAGAAAATATCTGCAAGCCCAGCCATACTTCTGATAAGGGGTCAGTATTTAAAGTACAGTTATCCTGCCAGCATCCACGGGGAATTGGTTCCAGGACTCTGATGCATATCAAAATTTGCAGATGCTCAAGTCCCTTATTAAAAATGGCAAAGTATTAGCATATAACCTATCCACATTCTCCCATATACTTTAAATCATCTCTAGATTATTTATAATACCTAATACAATATAAATGCTATGCAAATAAATAGCTGTTATGCTGTATTTTAAAATTTTATATGACTTTTTATTTTTGTACAGTTTTTTTCCCCTAATATTTTCACTCTGTGTTTGGTTGAATCCACGAATTTCCAAGCCCACAGATATGAAGTATAAATAGAACTCAAACAATTCAATGGCAAGAAAACAAAAAACTCAATGTAAAAATAGGCAAGAGAACTGAGAGAGCATTTTTCAAAAGATATACAAATGGGGGCACATGTTCTCAGGACCTGCTGAGGCTATGTCACAAAAAAAAATTTTTTTAAGATATGCAAATGGCCAATAGATACACGAAAAAATGTTCAACATCACTCATCTTTAGGGAAATGCAAATTAAAGCCACAATATTGTCTCACATCTATCAGAATGGCTACTATCAAAAAAACATGTTGGCAAGAGTATGGAGAAAAGAGAAAAAGAGTATTCCCTGTACACTGTTGATGGTAATATAAATTAGTATAGCCAGATGGAAAACTGTATGGAGGTTCCTCAAAAAAAATAGGTGCAGCAAACCACAATTGCACACATTTACCTATGTAACAAATCTGCGCATCCTGCACATGTACTCCAGAACTTAATAAAAAATAAATAGGAGAGAAAAACAAAATTAAAAGTACGATTATCATATGATCCAGCAATCTCACTTCTTGGTATTTACCCAAAACATTTGAATCAGTTTGTTGAAGAAATGTCTGCATTCTCACATTAACCGTAGCACTGTTCACAATAGTCAAATTATGAAATCAACTTAAGTGTCCATCAACAGATGAATGGATAAAGAAAATGTAGAGAGTATGTGTATACACACACATATATAATGGAACACTATTTAGCCTTTATAAAGAAGAAAATCCATCATTTGCAACAACATGAATGGAACTGAAAAAACATTATTCTAAGTAAAATAAGTCGGACACAGAATGATAAATACTGCATGTTTTCCTGTATGAGGAATCTAAAACAATTTAACTCACAGAAGCAGTGGGCAGAATGGTTTTTACAGAGGCTGGGGTGTGGAATAGGGAGATGATACAAAATCTCAATTAGACAGGAATATGTTTGTTTTTTGAGACCTGCTGCATATCATGGTGAATATAGTTAATAATGGGATATTATACATTTCAAAACTGCCAAGAGTAAATTTCAAAAATTCTTACCACACACACACAAAAAGTCTAATAATTAAGGTAGTATGTTAACTAGCCTGATTTAATTATTCCATTTCCATTTATATATAATTATAAACTGTCAATTTCTTTTAATATATATATTTTATTGCACTTTAGCTTCTGGGGTACATGTGCAGATCATGCAGGATTGTTGCATAGGTACTCACATGGCAATGTGGTTTGCTGCCTCCATCCCCCCGTCACCTACATCTGGCATTTCTCCCCATGTTATCCCTCCTCAATCTCCCTACCCCCCACTGTCCCTCCCATATTCCCCCCCAACAGACCCCAGTGTGTGATGCTCCCCTCCCTGTGTCCATGTGTTCTCACTGTTCAACATATACCTATGAGTGAGAACATGCAGTGTTTGATTTTCTGTTTTTCTGTCAGTTTGCTGAGAATGATGGTTTCCAGATTCATCCATGTCCCTACAAAGGACGCAAACTCATTGTTTTTTTTATGGCTGCACAGTATTCCATGGTGTATACGTGCCACATTTTCCTTGTCCAGTCTATCATCAGTGGGCATTTGGGTTGGGTCTAGGTCTTTGCTATTGTAAACAGTGCCGCAATGAATGTACATGTGCATGTGTCTTTATAATAGAATGATTTATAATCCTTTGGATATATACCCAGTAATGGGATTGCTGGGTCAAATGGAATTTCTGTTTCTAGATCTTTGAGGAATCACCACAGTCTTCCACAATGGTTGAATTTACACTGCCACCAACAGTGTAAAAGTGTTCCTTTTTCTCCACATCCTCTCCAGCATCTGCTGTCTCCAGATTTTTTAATGACTGCCATTCTAACTGGCGTGAGATGGTATCTCAATGTGGTTTTGATTTGCATTTCTCTAATGACCAGTGATGATGAGCATTTTTTCATATGTTTGTTGGCCTCATATATG
>CAUYLG010027284.1:0-91936 GCA_963573385.1 Cacajao melanocephalus
GAGGGGGGAGGGGGATTATTGCCTTCTGGGCCCAGGCAGGAAATCGGTCAATTAGGAAAGCATCAGAGGTGAAAAAAAAAAAAAAAAATCCAAGAACACCTGCCCCACCTGCAGGGGACAGCAGTTAGCCATCTCCAGACAACTGTACAGTTCCCAGACTGCTCTGTCTTCTGATTTTTTCCTTTTTTTAAAAAAAAGACAGAATTTCACTCTCATTGCCCAGGCTGGAGTGCAATGGCATGATCTCAGCTCACTGCAACCTCTGCCTCCTGGATTCAAGCTATGCTCCTCCCTCAGCCTCCCAAGTAGCAAATTTTGTATTTTTAGGAGAGACAGGGATTCACCATATTGGTCAGGCTGTTCTCTAACTCCTGACCTCAGGTGATCTGCCCACCTCGGCCTCCCCTCTAAAGTGCTGGGATTACAGGCGTGAGCCATTGTGCCCGGCCCTACTTTTTAAAAGAAGTTGGGGCCGGATGTGGTGGCTCATGCCTGTAATTCTAACACTTTGGAAGGCTGAGGTGGGAGGATCACTTGAAGCCAGGAGTTCAAGACTAGCCCGGGCAACATAGCAAG
Source organism: Cacajao melanocephalus (assembly GCA_963573385.1). Lineage (NCBI taxonomy): Eukaryota > Metazoa > Chordata > Mammalia > Primates > Pitheciidae > Cacajao > Cacajao melanocephalus. The sequence goes on from CAUYLG010027284.1 coordinate 577, forward strand.
ACACAGACTCTACCAAAAAATTAGCTGGGCATGGGGGCACATGCCAGCTACTCAAGAGGCTGAGGCAGGAGGATCCCTTGAGCCTAGAGTTTGAGGCTACAGTGAGCCATGATGGTGCCACTGTACTGAAGCCTGGACAACAGAGCAAGCCTCTGTCTCAAAATGAGAATAGTAAAATAATAATTTAAAAAGTTGAAAATTAAAAAAAATTTAATATTTTCTGCTTTTCAAAAATACAGTACAGGGCCAGGGGTAGTGGCTCACGCCTGTAATCCCTGCACTTTGGGAGGCTGAGGAGGGCAGATCACCTGAGGTCAGGAGTTCGAGACCAGCCTGGCCAACGTGGCGAAATCCCGTCTCTACTAAAAATACAAAAGATAAAAACAGACAGGCATGGTGGCAGGCACCTGTAATCCCAGCTACTCAGGAGGATGAGTCACGGAGAATTGCATGAACCCAGGAGGCGGAGGTTGCAGTGAACCGAGATCACGCCACTGTACTCCAGCCTGGGCGACGGAGCAAGACTTCGTCTCAAAAAAAAAAAAGAAAAGAAAAGAAAAGAAAAAAGGACCAAAAAAAGGCCACCAATTGACAATTTTAAGACTGACAAATAGAGATGAGAAGAAAGGAGTCCTAGGCAGAGGGAATGGTGTGGTCAAAGCCGTGGAGTAGAAGTTTTCCAAGGCCTAGAAGAGTAGGATTGGTAGGATCCTTAGAGAAAATCCAATTCATTGATCTCTTTTCATAGAGGAGGAAACTAAAGCCTAGTGGGTTGGTTCTTTTTGGCTAGATAATAGGGGATATGAAGTGGGGCAGAGTTAGGAAGAGTTGATTAAAGATAAACTGTAGAAGGCCTTGAATACCGGGCTAAGGAATTTGGGTTTGAATAAGCCTGAATGCCTATGAGCTGACACTTCTGAGTACTGACTCTGTGCCAGGTACCATCTCATTTAATCTTCAGAGTATGATTACTATCATGCCCATTTTACAGACGAAAAAATTGAGGCTTACAGAGTTTTAGCAACTTGCTCAAGTTCCCACAGCTTGTAAGTGGCAGAGTAGGTCCTCAAACCTAGGCCTTTCTAACCCCCAAGTTTGTGCTCTTGGCTGCTATGTCGTACTGCAAGAGAGAAATGGAGCAATAGGTCTTAGGAAGATGTTCTATTGCCTGGACATAGTTTTTAATTCTCTAACTCATTGATACCCAGAGCTCTGTTACGTTTTTTATTGACTTGAAGATTAGGTTTCCACATTTCCTGAGAAGTCTCTCCCCTTCCCTTTTTAAACACAGCTGTCTTTAAGGGTGGGGAGGAGGAGTGCTTTAAACAGGAGTTGTTTAACTAATTGCCAATTATCTCTGAATAGGGTATAGTTTCCAACAGCTGTAAGGGATCTGAGTCTCCATCTATTGCCTACTGTAGCTGGTGCTTGGAGCGTGTTAGGATATTCTTGACCTCTTGCTTCAAAGAGGCAAACCAGTGCTTCACTTCTCCATCCACACAGCCCACCTCAGTCCCTTTGTACTGACTGGCTGGCTTAGGAGAGTACTGACACTCTGGGTAAAACCTCTCTCCTTATGAGTGCCAGCACACAGAACTTAGTAGGGCTGAATCCTCCCACAGGACTTCACACCTCTGCTGTCATGCCCAGCACGTTTTAACATCGCTTTTGGCCGCAGAGGGTTCTGGCTCAAATACGAGACTAGACTTCAACTCCTCCAACTGAAATCTAGCAAAAAGCTCAAAAGAAAATCTTCTGAGATGCCAGAAGACCCCAGTGTGGATGGGTGATGTTAATTGTCCCTTCTGGCTCTGTCTACTGGATTCCTGGGACTAGGCCGAAGGGCAAACCTTTGTAAATGTTAATCTCCTTATGCTTAGGATACCACACTGTCTTTGATGTTCCCAAACATGTTGACTCCTATCTTGGTTGAGGGTGTGTGGCCCAGACAGGCCGAATGCTTGTTTTGTCTGTTGTCTTCCTCCAGAAGAGAGCAATAATAATATGTTCACCCAACGCTGATGCATGAATGAGACCTACCTTAAAGCCAGTTTGGGAAGGGAGCAGAGGGTCAAGAGGCAGTGACACTGGGACACCCAGGGCCACTACACTCCCATCCCCAGAAACCAAACCTAATTGGAGTCATTTTTTAGACCTACTGGATTCAAGCAGATACCCCTGTCCATTATGAACTCCTCCTGTTAATATGGAAGGGGAAAAGGAAAAATGTTTTAAAGTCCATTCATACTTGTATCAGGTGGAGGTAATGCTAATTGCTATAACAAAACCAAAAACATAAAATGACTTAAAGACAATGAAAGTTTATCAGGTCCAAAATGAGCGTTATGTATTGGAGTTGGCTTTCCTCCAAATGATGTATTTGGAAGAAAATACATCAGGAACCCGGATGTATTCCATCTTGTGGTCCTTTCATCTTCAACACATGGTTTCCAAAGTTGCTGTGCTCCTCTGCAGCAAGCTGTGGGAGGGGAGAGGGTGGAGAAGACACACCCATTTCTTAATTGCTATTGCCCGGAAATAACACATATCACTTCCTGTCATGTTCCACTCATTGGCAAGCACCTGTCACATGACTTGATCTAGAAGAGAGGCTGCAGAAAAATTTAAAAATAAAACAATAAAAAATAAAAATAAAAAAAGAAGACAGGCCTGGAATTGCCGTCTCTGGCTGGTAGCCACTTCCCACTCACCACCTGTGCTGTGGAAATGGAAGCATGAGTCTTTGGTGTACAGTCAGTCTCTCCATTACATATTCAGCTATGAGGAGGCAGCCATGATAGAGGAGGAAGGTAAAGAACCTGACGTGGAGCCAAGAAGAATAGGTTCAACTTTCAGAACCTGGCTATGCCCATCTGGGGGAGTCACTGCACCTTCTTGAGCCTCGGTTTCCTAATCTATAGAATGGAGATGATGTAGAATGGCAAGAGATAATAAGGGTGACCATGTGTTATACACTATCAAATATTCTGCCTGTGGTCACCAACGAAGTTTGAATTTTTCAGTGTTTTAGAAAAAAATATAGTTGACAACTAGATGGATTTCAAATCTCCTGAAAAGAAAAAAAAAAAAAAAAGGAAGAACTAGCAACGTTCTGCCTACATTCCCACATGGGGACAATCAGCCAGATCTGAATGTCGAAGAGGTATCCCTGTGGAGTTCCCCACAGTCCCCACCACTCCCATTGGCCTGCCCTCATAACTGCCATGGTCTGTCTGGCCCCTATTAGCAGATGCACCTGAGAGCCCTGAGCTACACAGTGTCTCATATGTTAATGATAATAATTGCACTCAAGCTTCAGGAATGATTTACTTCTACTTTTCATTCAAAATAACGAGACCTGGTAGCCTCAACTACCAGGTCCAATGATTCTCCTACCTCAGCTTCCCGAGTAGCTGAGATTACAGGTGTGCACCACCGTGCCCAACTAATTTTTTAATTTTATGTAGAGACGAGGTCTCCCTATGTTGCCCAGGCTGGTCCTGAAGTCCTGGGCTCAATCAATCCTCCTACCTTGGCCTCCCAAAGAACTGGGATTATAGGCACGATCCACCGTGCCTGGCCTGTCCATTTTTTATCTTGGAAGAGCATTATGCTATGAATACCATGCCACAAACTTCAAAATCTTGTTAACTTTCATAAGACAATGAATGGGAATTTCTAAAGAAAGTTTTATTCCAGAACTCAGAGCCCTGTGTCTCCAACAATATGATCAGGAAGTTGGCCCCTGCTGAGACCTGTACCAGGAAGAATGAATGACTGACAGCTGTAATTGATGGGCACTGGTAGGGATGCCACGAGCATGACTTTGTCAGGGTAAACTGGTTATCTCCTGCCAGTGTTCACTTGAATGCCACTGGGAAGGCTGCAGAAGAGCAATCACAGAACCCTTTTAATGGTCTGTTGACAGAAGGCAAGTTAAGAAATAGAATGATAAGACTGCTGGCCAGACCAAGGCTTCAAGAAGAGAGAAAGAGATGGAGAAAGGGAGGGAAAGAGGAAGAGAAGAAGAAAAAGAGGAGGAGGAAGAGACGAAGAAGGAGAAGAGAAGGAGTAGGAAGTGAAGAAGAATTCTTCATTTATCATTCAGGGTAGGCTAAGGTATGCTGTTCTAGCAACTGATCCAGTATCTCAATGGCTTAAAATGACAAGAGTTTATTTCTTGTTCACAGTTCAAGTCCATCAAGGGTCAGCAGAGATCTGTGCTCCTTGTTGTCTTCAGTCTGAGACCCAGGCTGATGGAGTCTCCAACATCTGGAGCATTATAATTGGAAGGAAAGAGAGAGAAGTGAATCATGCACTGACTTTAAAGAGCCCAGCTGGAAGTGGCACGTATCACTTCTACTCACATTTTGTTGACCAAAAAAAAGTCATACCCTATAGTAATATGTCATGCCCCACTCAGAATGAGTGAGGAAATGCAATCCTACCATGTACCCAAGAGGAGAAAAAGTGGAAAGTTGGTGAACAGCCCCAATATCTACCTCTCCAAGGATCCCAGGATTCTGGATCTGGAAGGAATCTGTACTAGTTAGGACTCTAGGTTGCAAATAATAGAAAGTGAAACTCCAGCTACTTAAATAAAAGAAAATATTGGCTCACAAAACCAAAGGTCCAGTGGCACATCCATTTGTCTTCAGGCAAATCTTAATCCAATGGCTTAACACCTCTGAGATCTGGTGTCTTTCCATCTTTCAGCTCTGCTTGCTTCCATGTAGACTTTATTTTCAGGTTTCATAGTCCCAGGGTTCAAGCTTAATGGGGGGGGGAAAAAAACTCCACCTCTCTTCAATTTTAATAAAAATCCTAGATCTCATTTCACTGGGCTAAATTGTGTCATGTACACATTCCTGAACCAGTCACTGTGTCCAGTGGGATGAAATGTTGGGCATCCCTAGATCATATGCCTATCCTTGGAACGAAATTGAATTAAGTTATCAAAAGCATAGGGACCTGGGAGAATGGAATGGTGGTTCTCAGGGAGAAAGTCAGAATTCAGGAATGGAATCTGGGTGTCCCCAGAATTAAACAAGATAACACACATCCACTACAGAATACAGAGACTCCAACCCAGAGGATTTCCAAGTGTTGTTTTATAGACATCTACAGAGACTGCCCAGAAAGGCTGGGAGGGGGCTCCTGCATCCTCCTACCTCCATTTCAATTAGAGCAATTGCGCTTTGTTGGTTACATATATTAGGATTCCATGTAAGATTTATTTAGAACAAAAAAAGAGAGGATCTTCTGCTTTAAAAAGAAAAAAAGCCTGGGCTCAGTAGCTCATGCCTGTAATCCTAGCATTTTGAGAGGCCGAAGTGGTTGGACCACTTGAGGTCAGGAGTTTGAGATGAGCCTGGCCAATATGGTGTACCCTCATCTCTACTAAAAATACAAAAATTAGCTGGGTATGGTGGCACATGCCTCTAATCCCAGCTACTCAGGAGGCCAAGGCAGGAGAATCACTTGAACCTGTGAGGTGGAGGTTGCAGTGAGCTGAGATAGTGCCATGGCACTCCATCCTGGGCAACAGAGCAAGACTCCGTCTCAAAAAAGAGAAAAAGAAAAGGGGAGATTAAACATCACTACACTTTGCTTTTGTAATATAAAAGGCTGAGATTCAGAAAGGTTGGTAGATTTATTCTTATACCTCATTGGCCAGAACTGGTCACATGACCACCTAGCTGCAAGGAAGGCTGGAAAAGTGAGCATCATGCAAAGGGGAAGTGGAATTTTTACAACAGGCCTAGATATAATCGGTTCATTCCCTAGGGCAGGGCATACTGCCACCCTAAACAAGACTGGGGTCCCCTTGGGGAACAAAAAGAAAAAAAAATGATTCTCAAGAAGCTATTAACCATTGTGCTGTGAGTCTGATCTCAATGAAAGCTCCTTAGGGTAGGACTTAGCCTTATGCATCTGTTTAGAAAGTTTGCCTGCAACACTCCACAGGCCTAGCAATCTCCTTTAATTCTCACAGCAATCCTATAAGCCAGGGAAGCAGACACTGACTTTTAAAGTGTCTGCCTGGAATGGATTCCTAACATTATGATTGTGCCCCATTTGACAGATGGAGAAACTGAATCTCTGAGATGAATTAAGTATCCAAGAGCATGCAGCTAGTCAAGGATAGAGGTGGGGTTTTAACTCATGCTTATCCCTTATTTTATATGTTTAGCCCAGAGAGGGGCAGGACACTAAGGGAGGGGAGGCTTCAAGTACAGATCTTTCACTATGCAGGGGCTGACTGTAGGAAGGTAGGGGCAGAGGAGGAAAGATGGAGATGCCAAGCAAAGGGAACAGTGTGTACAGAGGCTCAGAGGCAAGGTAGTGCACAGATATGGCAAACTGTTTTACAGGTTGAGAGCTTAAAGTTTGAAGCAGCGTCATACTTAGGAGTCTCTGGGCCTTGTATGAGGGCAATAGGGAGCCACTGACTATCCTACACAGGGGAATCACATCACTACATCTGCAGCTCATCCTTGGTGGGGAATTTCAGCTGCAGGGAGCAGTACTGAGCTGGGAGGCCACTGAGGAGGTGAGAGGTGACCATGGCCTAGATTAGTGGTGGCCATGGGAATGGAGAGCAAGAGAGATTCAAGCAAAAAGTTGAGGACGTCGAATCAACCAGATTTGGTAACCGCATGTGACAATTTGGAGAAAATGAGAAAAGCTGGTTGACTCCCCGGTTTTTAGATGGCCATGCTGCCACTCGCTATGAGCTGGGTTGGCAGGGGTGGGGGGGCATGGGTGAAGCAGGGTCCATAATGGAGGGACAGGAATCCAGGCAGCCTGACTCTGAGGCCCATGCTGTTAGTCATCATATGACCTGGACCTCCGGTACTTGTGATTTTTGAGAGGAAAGAGTCAGGACTGGGCTAGGGGTATTTAAGGGAACCCTGATTGAAGTAAGGAAACCTCCTTCACTGGGTATGGGTGCACTAAAAGCCCCAAGTCCTCTGATAGCCAGCTCCGCACCCTGCCCAGAGCAGCAGGCACAGAAGAGTGCTGCGTTCCAGGACCAGAGCATGCACTCCTCCGTCCCCTGCCTCAGAGCTACAAGGGGCCTTTGCTCTTCCCCCTTCATTCACCCAAGGCAGGGCCCGTGGGCCCTTGGGTTCACCTGAGAACTATCAGGGTGCACGAGATAGGTCCTGGCAGAACACTGACATGTACTTTGTTATTTTCTCAACCTGTGTCCTCAGAGAATCACCTGGGTGAGTCTTGAAGCTAAAACTTTGTGTCAGGCACAGAAAAGGTACAAATATAATGATTTAAACACTTAATAAACTCATCTTGAAATTTATGTGGAAGAATAAATGCCTCCAAATAGTCAAGTCAAATAGTTTTGATCAAGAAAAGCAAGATATAAGGACTGCCCTACCAGATATTAAAGCATATTACAAAACCATAGTAAGACAAACAGTATGGTACTGGCTCAGGACAAACAGACCAGGAGAGTCCAGAGCCAGATCTATGTGTTCAAGAGAACATACATGAAAAGATCACAGTAGCCATCCCAGACAGAGCTCAGAATGAGTGCATTTTGGAATCATCTTGTTTCCAGTCTTCCAGCTTGGCACTCAATATGTGGCCAATGAACATACCTGGCTCCATAGGCAATGCTAGAACAAGTGAGTTCATAAAACACTCCTCAGAAAGGCCCACACTCATCCTAACAGCTCCAGGACACAGAGATTCACGTCTTTACTATTGTGGAATTGAGACTTTGAGAGGTTGAGCACTTACCCAAGGTCACACAGCTGATATGTGGCAGAGATGAGATGCAAACCCAGATTCTCCTGACCCCAGAGCTTGTAAACTCCACTGCCTCTGGCTCAGCAGAAGCGCCATGGGCTAGAGCCATTGAGGAAGATCTCTAGAAGGGCTTAAGCTGAGTCTCGAGAGGGCAGGTGGATTTAGACAGGTGACCTGGATGAAGGGCATTGAAGCAGAGGAACAACCTGGGAAAAGGGTATAGGTGGTGACTGTTCAGCACAAGATATCCATGAAGGGTGTTGGGACATGAGGCTACAAGGAGAGTAGGGTCAGACTAAAGAGGGGCTTTGAATGACAGATCTGGTAGCTGAGACTTTACTCCTTTTGTTTTGTTTTGTTTTTGCTTTTTGAGACAAAGTCTCACTCTGTCACCCAGGCTGGAATGCAGTGGAGTGATCTGGGCCCACTGCAACCCCTACCTCCCAGGTTCAACAGATTCTCCCACCTCAACCTCCCAAGTAGCTAGGATTACAGGCACCTGCCACCACGCCCAACTAACTTTTGTATTTATTTATTTATTTATTCATTTATTTATTTATTATTTGTAGCAATGGGGTTTCACCATATTGGCTAGGCTGGTCTTGAACTCCTGACCTCAAGTGATCTGCCCACCTCAGCTTCCCAAATTTCTGGGCTTAGAAGTGTGAGCCACCGTGCCCGGGCTGACTTTACTCTTTTTGAAGTGCAGCTTTGATTTTGTCACTCTTCTGCTCTACAACCTTCCATAGCTCCATTCTCTCCTGGCTAATAAGGGAAGAGTATGCAGATGAAAAGATGCAAGGAGAGTCTGGAGTCAGAGAGACCTATTAGGAGGCTGATGTCACAGTCCAGGAGCCAGGGGACAAGGGCTTGGAGAGGAGAAAGAAAGACTGTGTGCTCTGGAGCAGGTTTTTGTGAGATGGCCAGCCTGGGCATCCACCTATTCCTCTCACCACACTGAATATTACTGCTTCCCTGCAGTCCGATAACATTTCAAGCTCAGCAAATAGCCAAATACTTTCTTTGACTCACAGCAGAACTGAGCCATGAATAGCCAGAAAAGCACTTAATGCCTACAGCAGCAAAGAACAGCCACTAGCTCTCTCCTGGTTCTGCCTAGGCACAGAAAGAGAGACAGACATTCCTAGGTACACCCCTTACTTTGATGCCTACATAGGCAAGTTAATCTTGCAGTGCCTTAGTTTCTTCATCTGTGAAATGGGGGTAATAATTGCACCTACTCTGTAGGGTTTGATGAGATTCTGCTGAGATCATGTATATAAAAGCTTTAATACAATAACTGGCATATACTAAGAGCTTAATAAGGTAGCTATTATTATTCATGACAAGATAATTGTTTAGGTAATATGTTAAATCATGAACTATGTAATTAGCAGCTTTTAGCAAAGGCATTGGTGCTAGAATTATCAAACATTTATTTTACCCTAGAGGCAAAGACTTGGGCCTTGTGACTTAGAAATGTCAGAAGATGAAACAAATTCAATTCAGTTCAAGAAGTTATGAGTTGTCATTTTCCCCTGCTATGAAGATCGCTAATTACAGATAGACATACAGAAAGTAAATCGTGAAGACTGAATGTATTTTCCCTGTTTGAAGTACTGAATGCTATTAAAAAAGAAAAAAGAAAAACCTGCCCTCCTTCTACAAGTCCCTGCTTGTGTGACAGAAGTCCATGGTGTCACCTCTAGGAGTTCTCATTATTCAGCGGTTTTTGAAATGAGTGATTGATGTAATTAAAGTTATTGGTAAAGAAAGACTCAGTTACCAAGGGACAGATGAGTCAGCAGTAAGTTTAAGTAATTAAATAATGTTCCGAGGAGTGATTCTTAAAATAAGCTTTTTTTTTTTTTTTTTTTTAAACTCTAGACACCTTAAACATTGCTGGTCAGCAAAAAGATGTGAAGCAGTTAAGAAGTGAAGAAAACACACTACACAATTTTAGAAATTCTCAGATGAAGTCATCTTCAATAACATGAAGCAATATTTGCCAAGTAATAATGGCTACAGCTTCCGTTTATTTTGTTTGTTTATTGTTGTTTTTTTTTGTTTTTTTTTCTGTTTTGTTTTGAGACAGAATCTCACTCTGTTGCCCAGGCTGGAGTGCAATGGTGCGGTCTCGGCTCACTGCCACCTCTGCCTCCCTGGTTCAAGCGATTCTCGTGCCTCAGCCTCCTACGTGGCTGGAATTACAGGTGTGCACCACCATACCCCAATAATTTTTGTATTTTTAGTAGAAATGAGGTTTCATCATGTTGCCCAGGCTGGTCTCAAACTCCTGGGCTCAAACCACCCACTCACCTCAACCTTCCAAGGTGCTGGGATTACAGGCATGAGCCATCCTGCCTGGCCTAGCTTCCATTTATTAATTGTTGACCATGTGCTTTGGTGGGCTTTGCAGGCATGATCTCATTTGCCCTAAGAGCTGAATATTGTTATTATCTCCATCTTACAGATGAGGACACTGAGGCTCAGAGGGGTGAAAGAACTTACCTGGGGTTCCACAGCTGGCAAATGCCACAGATCTGAATGGAACACAGGCAGACACACTCTGGAGCTCCCCATCTCACTCCCCGTGGGTCCTGGGCATCTCTGTCTAAATTCTGTGGGCATCCAATCTAGTCACTAATATACTCCAAATAACAAAGGACCGTCAGGATTTGAACCTACGTCTGTCTGACACCAGCTCACATTCAAAATTCATAGGGAAATTGTATAAGAAAGTACAAATACATTGGCTTAGGATCCATTCTTTTGTTTTTAGTCCCATCCAGGATTTGTTGAATACCCAGGACACACCAGGCTTTGGGCTTGGTGTAGGTGCCACAAAGATGATTGGGGCAGGGAGATTCTCCAGAGATAGGTGACAGTCTGTGCAACAGAGGACAAAGGCTCCGACTAGTGTATGGGAGGGAGGGAAAGAGAGGTGCCAGGAGGTTTCTACATTCCCTCCACTGAGTGATAGGGCACAAGAAGAGGGAGAAGCTGATATGAAGCTGAATGGGGAGGGCGTAACTTCAGTTTGGGGCATTTTGAATTTGAGTTGCATGTGGTCCTTCTGCTTGGAGATACAGGCTGAGTATCCCTTATTCAAAATGCTTGAGACCAGAAGAGTTTTGTATTTTGCATTTTCTGGGGGGCTTTTGGACTATTGGAAAATACATGAGATATCTTGAGGATGGGACCCACATCTAAACATGTAATTCACTTATGTTTAATATACGCCTTATATACCCATCCTGAAGGCAATTTTATTTTTTCCCTTGGGGACACTGAATACACCATGTGTGGCTGACCTTCATTTTGACTGTGACCTGTCTCATGAGGTCAGGTGTGAAATGTTTCACTCCCAGTATCATGTCAGCACTCAAAACGTTTTGAAATTTGGAGCATTTTGGATTTTGGATTTCCAGGTTATGGATGCCCAACCTGTATACATTCAGCTAGTTGATGTGTGGCTTAGAGCAAGGGTGATAGGCAGGCTGGGTGCTAAGCCAGGTGGGCAGTAGCAGCCCTGAGGGGCATGGCTGACCTTCCAGGGCAGGTAGGGGAGGACCTCTCTGGAGTGGACCTCTCACTCCAGCTCTGATGTATTCTGGATCTCTCCTATCAAACCCATTTCTGCATCTTGAGCAAGTCTATTCCACTTGCACTTGTTACCTTTGACACACAGAAACACGCGCACATGCGCGCGCACACACACACACACACTCACACACAACATATACACACACATTTCCCAGTCCAGCTACCCTGCCTTTGTGTTAACTGTTTGCCCTCCCTAGAACCTCTACATCCATCGAATATCTCACCTCCTTCAATGCCAAGCTGAAACTCACTTTCTCTAGGAAATCTTTATTTTATCCTGCTGTTGTCAAACAGAGCAGGGTGTTTCGATCTCACTTTAATCATCATCCTTGGGGATCTCCTGATCCCCAACCTCAGGAGAAAACAAGGGAAAAGGTACAAGCTAGGGGGAGTTGACTTTGAGTGACATTACAGCAGGGAGCCCAAAGCCCCCACTTGTTGACACTCAATAATGACCACCTGTCACTGTGGTTGGCTTTAGGAAGGAGGGGACTGGGATGGGAAATCCCCATTTGTGAGCAACTGGAGAAAGAGGACACAAGGGGCTCCTGGGGCAGAAACTTCTCGATGAAAGATGACATCTACCTTTTCATTGTGATGTTACCTGAGAACCCCAACTCCCTCCTGCCCCCACCACTGCCCTGCTGGGCTTTCTCACAGGTGCAGACACTGGCCACCTCTCCTGTCCCTGCAAAAGAAAAGAAGGACCAGGGTATTTTTATAATGTCAAAGAGCATATTTGGTTGTTGGTCTTGGTTTTTCACCCCCAAAAGAGTGACCCATAAACAGGAAAAAGCGGGTTCAGGTATTGCAGGACCAGTGGAACAGAGGCATTGAAATCTCAGGGGTTTGCAAGGCCCCTCCCATTTGAGTCCCGCTGCCCTAGAAGCACATTTGAGAGAAGAAGTCAAGTGGAAGGGAGTTGATAAGAAAGAGCTCCCAGAGGGAACTGGTGAGGAAGTAGGGGGAGCAGGGTGGGGAAGGGGAGGCAGACACCTCTGGCTCTGTCCCCAACCAGCTGATTGATCTCGAGGGAGCTACTTCGCCTCTCAGGACTTCAGTTGCCATATCTGTGAAATAAGCAGTTGCTATTTTCCAAAGTGCAATTAGCACATCTCTGGAAAGACATAATGTGATTTTAGGTGAGGATGAAGAGATATTCATGCAGCCCATATAACTTTGAGGGCAGCCTGCAAAGAAGAAAGAACAGGGTTGGGGAAAGCCTCTAGAAGCAAACAGAGATCCTGAGAAGCATCAGTCACTTTCAAACCCCTGGGAACAAGAAGTTCGTTGAATTAATTTTGGTTTTTTATAACTTGCTTCTGTTTCAGCTTCAGTAGCATTATAGATACTCCTTTCTAAATAAGTAAGTGATGAAAAAATTGGAAGGAAATTATTTTGCAAATAGCAACCACAATAGAAATTACATTCATTCCAGCCCTGGAATGAGTGAGTTTGAAGAGCACAAAGTACAGGGCTTTGGTTCCTTCTAGTCTCCAGCCCTATGAAGGCCTAGTTGGATATATACAACTAGAACTTCCATGCTTTAGAATTTGTCAGGCCTTAGCCAGATTGACGGGAAAATTAAACAGGAAAAAAGCTCAGAAAGAAAAATAACTCCACCAACCAAAATAAACCAGGCCAATGACTTTTCTGCCACACTCTTCACGCGAGCAAAGAGATGGCATTTATTCCAAATAAGCCCTTTTCTCCACATTGCCACTAATCTTCTCTATTATGTGATCCAGGAAAATTGGTCCTCAGTGACCAATGAATATCTTTGCACAGATAAGTATTTGGGAAAAAAAAGACACATATTACGCAGGCTTTGGGCTTAGATACTGGATACAAATAGAGGGCAAACAAAACAAACAAACAAACAAAAAATCTTGTGGTTTGGATCTAAAAAAAAAGTCTCAGAAACAACTATGTGGTGTCTGATGTCAAACCATGTTAGCTGGGAAGGTATCTGGAACATTCTGGAACGGTGAGGGGATTTGGAATCTAAGGATAACAGGTGTCTCACTCTGCTTGAAAGATGTCGAGATGCTGTTCCTAAGGGCCTGCAGGTTCCCTTGGGGACAAAGCTACCAAATACTTACAGAAAAAAGAAATTCCCCAAGTCAAGTAAAGGATTGGGAAAAAAACAAAAACAAAAACAAAAAAAACAAAAAAAAAAAACAGTCAAGATGAAATGTCAAAAAAAAAAAATCAAAATAAATGCATGAAGGACCCATGATGGGGGGCCTGGCCCCCAACTCCAATCTGTCTTTGATAGGAGTTGCTGTGAAATGATGGGCAAAGGAATGTTAATTTTTGCTGGCATCATGTGAGATAATTGTGGGCGGGCAGACGTCACTTCAAACAGGAAAAATGAGTAAATCCTTTCAAACAGCAATTGTTTAGGAAAGAAAACACTCCCTGGCAGGCAAAACGGCCCCAGTTCCTCCTTGTTGTTGAGTCTCTGGGAGAGACGGCACATCCCGAGATCTTTCCTCATCTGTACTTCACACACGGAGTCCTGAGGAGGCAGTCGTCCTACAGCAGTGTCTGAGGAGGGCTAAGATGTTTCCTGGCCCAGCCTAAATATATCTCCCTTGACAGCCTGTCATGGTGTCTGAGATTCTGCCATTATAAATTCATTCCTCTCTGTTAAAGCATTTTGTTTCCAGGCGTCCTCTGTTAAAATACAGATATCCCAGAACTTAGCTTGGCTGAGGCAGGGATGAATGTAGGCCTGGGAGTTAAGAGATTTGGGTTTGGGATCCATCTCTGTTTCTAAACACATGGCATGAGCTTGGAGAAGTCATTTTGACTTCCCGAGCCTCAGTTTCTCCACTGGTAAGGAAAAAAGAAATAAATGGGGAGTTGGGGCACAGTGGCTCACGCCTGTAATCCCAGCACTTTGAGAGACTGGGGCAAGAGGATTGCTTGAGTTCAGGTGTTCAAGACTAGCCTGAGCAACGTAGTGAAACATCAGATAGATTATAGATAGATAGATAGATAGATAGATAGATAGATAGATATATAGATAGATAATTTTTTAAAGAAAAAAAAGAAAAGGAAAGAAATGGGAGCACCGTAAGGTTTATGGTTTCAGAAGAGTATCATCTGTCGAGTTTTCCTGGCCGTGTGCATCTGCCCTGGGCATTTGAGTGCTTTGCCACTAGATGCCTCACGTGTCCACAAAAGCAGCTCCTTCAGGCCCAATGGCTTGCTGGTCATCGCAAAGAGTATTTTACTTACCCTCTTTCTGGGGAAAGAAAGATCCCTGCACCTCCCTTAATATTGAGCATCTCAGCAAATGACACCCCCTATTCTCCTGGGGACTCAGGCCCAAATCCTTGGAGGTATGCTGCATTTCCGGCTCTTCTCTCTTTGTCCACGTACACTCCGTCGCGGGTAAAGCCTGTTGACTCTGCCTTCAAAAGATAGCCCAAACCTGAGCACTTCTCTCCGCCTCTCTGGGTACCACCAAGTAGTGGTTGGTACAAAGCAACATTCCCTTCCCTTGAATTCTCCATGGGCCTCCTAATTGTTCCCTACTTACACTTTTGCCCTCCCAGACTTTCAGCTCCTCACACCCAGGGGATGCATTTAAAACATAAATTAGATCTTGTTTCTCCCCTCAAAATCCTCCCAAACTTCCTCCTTTTCTCCCTCTCTCATAAACCCTAAATATCCCACCAGGACCTACATATAACCTCATCTGGGCTTTACCTAGGCTTCTTTCCCTTCTACAAAGGCCTCCTTGCTGCTCAAACCTGCTCCCACTGCAGGATCCTCGCATTTGCCCTTCCTTCTGCCTGGTACTGTCTTCCTGCAAATATCCACATGCCCTATTCCCTAACTTCTTCCAGGAGAGCTTCCTAAGGGAAGCTTCCCAGATTGCCCTCACTAACCCCTTACCCTACTAAATTTTTCTCATAACTCTCATCACCTGGACATGGTAATTAATCATTGTCTCACTGATTTCTTTATTTTCTGTCGTATTCTCTAAAGTGTAAGCTCTAGGAAGGGAGGGACTTTGTTTTGTTCATCGCTGCATCATCAGTGACTACAACAGTGCATCTGGTATATTACAGGTGCTTAATTGACAGTGGTTAGAGGAAGGGAAGGGAACCGTTTAAGTGGGACTACACTAACGCAGAGACTAGGATAGGCATTCCACTAGAGAGGTCAATGTCAAGGTCTTTCCTGCCTTCTGTTGCAGGAACACAGGATGTCCTGGGAAGGCAAGGGAGAAGCCCACTGTTGGGAGATCTGGGATGGACAGGGTGAGGTGGTGTGAGGTAGGCAGGGGAGGTGATGCAATCAGATAAAATAATCCAAGTTGAAATTATAAGTTCATGGGCTGCAGGTTCTGGATTAAAACCAGCAGAAATAGCCCCGAGGTCCTCGTGGACAGATTCCAAAAGACAGGAACCTGCAGTCAAAGGGTGGGTTATCAGAAGAAGTTCTGAACTATCCAGCAGACTAACCTGAAAGTAGATTCTGCCATGTAAACAAGCCACGTGGCAGCTTCAGTCAACTCCAGAAAGCTCAACTCTGAGCAGGTCACTCCCTGGTCGAACTGCCTTCCAGGCTCCCTCACTGTCCCGGCCATCAAGCCCCAGCCAGGAAAGGTGGGGAGGTGGAGGGAAGTCCTGAGAAAGATCAGTCATTCAGGCAGAATTCTCTCCCTCAAGTCCCAACCCAAGCCTCTGTCTCCCAACCTGTCTACCCTCAGGCCTTAGCTAGCATCTCCAGTGAACTCAAGTCTTAAAATAGCACGACTTTAATAGCTGTATTGAAGGATAGCTATGTGCCATGCCCCCAAATCCTCACAAAGCCAGCAGTGGTAAAGCCCCATTTCACAGATGAGGACACTGAGGCTCCGATTGGGTATTGGATCTGTCCAAGGACACATAGCTAGTAAGTTGCAGAGGCAGGGCGGAGCCACCAAAGCCCAAGTACCAACCCAGTAAGCTATAACATCTCTGGAAGATAACTCCAATCCCCAGCTCCAGGCTGCCTCCGGTGCCACAGTCACACTCAGTCCTGGAGAGGCCATTGCCCCAATGGGCCTGCAGCCGACCCTCCCCAGGCCTGGGCAGCTGGCCCGCTGGGGGAAATGGCGGCAGCTAGAGCCTGTGCTCCGAATTAGGTTGGGGTTTCGGGGCGAACTGCCAGCGGGAAGCAGCTAAGGACTCAGGACCGAGCACTTGGGGAAACCCGAGCAGGCGCTGAGCCCCTGGAAACTGAACCCCAGTTGTGTTGAGCGCCGCCGCCAGGCGGCCGGTGCAGACGCGAATTCTCCAGCCCTTGTTTGATGAGCGGCGGCCAATAAATTCATTAATCATCATTTTATGCCTCATCAAACCCCCTCCAAGCCCCTCCATGGGAGTTACACAAATTAGCCCCTGAAAAGACAGTAATTTTAGTTTAGCGAGGTAAGTGCTTTCTGATGGGCTCCGCGCACACAGCTCTCCTGACAAGCCGATCCATCAGCGCGGTGGGGACGGGGCGTGGCCGGGACGCGGCCTGGACGCCCTGCCCGGCCAGGCCTCCTCCCACCCAGCCCTTCCCAATCTTACCAGTCTAGCCCTCCCAGCCCACAGTGTCTCAGCTTAGGGCGCCCCTCACCCCCGATTGCTGTGCACCCATTCTCGGCAGGCTGTCTCATCAGGTCTCTCTCCCTAACCCACCCCGACCTCCTCCGCAGCCCTTCTGAACCGGAGAGAAACTGCGGGGACGAAGAACCAAGACCCCAAATTGGAAAACAAACTTGCCGCGAAGGAATATGCGCTGGCCTTGAGGTTCGAACTCCCGTCCCAAGGAGGCAAAAGCCAGGCACCCCTTTCTCCTAATGTCTGTTCTTCGGGATTCCACAACCCCTTGCAATGACTTAAGTGCTCTGTGTATTGTGTTGGTACATTTATTTGGGAGAAAAGGGGTTAATTCGTGTCTTCCAGCTAATTCTGAATGCTCCAAAAGAGGGCCATGTGGGAACAGAGAAGGGGGTCCTTCCTTCTCGAGGGCGGCTCCACATGACCTTGGGAGCTGGAGGGTTGCACCTGGTCTTTTTCATGGCCTTCTCATCTTTTTCTGAAACCTCCAATTGGGGTGGAAGACGACGCCTGGGGAATTAAGAAGATGCCTGGGAAAGAAGATGGGACGGATTTTCTATCGAATGGGCCCAGCCAGTATGACCCAAGCATGGGGACTTGGGTAAGAAAGGAGAGGGGTACAAACCGAGGTGGAGAAAAAAAGTTGTGGCGAAGTCGCGTATATGCAAGCTCGATGCCAACACTGCGCCTTCTCACTTTCCCAGCCTGGAGCACAGAAGGTCCCGCGGGGACCCTATCTGGCGGGCAGGGCCAGTGCAAAGCAGGTCGACAAAGAGTCGCAGCCCACGCGGAACCGGCCGGCCAGCGTGCCACGACTGCGGAGAACTCGAGTGCCGAGCGCCGCGCTGCTCCTTCATTAGCTTCCCCTCCACGCGGCGCTGCATGCCTCGGAAAATAAGCAAACGGGGAGCCGTTTATCTCTTTTATCTTGGGGCCTGATCCAATTAAATAAGTGCACATTTACATTTGCATCCGTCAGGCGGGAGCGCAGAGAGCCCGGGGTTTGCTCGGAGCAAATAAAAGCAGATTTCACTGGGAAAGTGGTGTCTGGGCTCTGGGCTCGTCCCGGTGCCCGAAACGAGCCGCTGCCCGGGGGACAGCCTTGGGGACCCAGGGCTGGGGCCTGCGGCCGACACGAGGCCAGAGACCTCCACTGGCCCGGAGAGGCCGCCCAGCCCTGGAGGTGCGACCAGAGCTACTGCCCAGCACCCGAGGCGATCTACTGCTAGGCCACAACCTGGGCTCGCCTGGTGCCGAGGGCCCAAGTCGCAGTTGTCGTGAAAACGAAAAGGAGATGGGCTCTGGCCTGGCCACAGAGGAATACCCGCGGGGTAGGTCTAGGGACAGTCCTGAAGCTTTGGCCAGTTTAAGGGAAAGGCGGGCGCCAAGGTCCCAGTCTGGCCCGATTGCCCTCCTGTTCTAGGGCCAGGCGGCGAGGGAAACAAAGATCCAGCCCGCTGGCGCTCCCCGCTTTCCCCTAACAACCCTGCACCTGGGGGAGACCAGTGAACACAACCCAAGAGGGCTTCTGGCGGGGTAGGGCGAAGCCGAGGTGAGCACCGCAGGCCGTGCCACGCCGACCTCATTAAAGTTCTTTTCGAAACAGGAGGGTTAGACGCAATGGGAGGGTACTTTTGTTTGTCCCTTTTCCGCAGATCTCCACCCCACAAGCCAAAAGCTCTTAAGACCAAACGGTCTTTGGGGGCGCGGTTGCACGGTAGCACCCCCATTTTCCAATCCGCAAATTAAACAAAACTACACAGGGTTGTCTTTTTAGAGTTGGGGCGTGGAAAGGGCCCGCAGGAGTGGAAGTGCGTGCACCTGATGCGGGGCGAGAGCTGCCGGGGCGGGCACGGCTGCGGCCCCCACCCGCCGGCTGTTTCAGCCGCCCTCGTATTTCTCGGTTGCCTGCGCCTCGTTTTTGAAACTATGCCGAAGTCGTGGCGGAAACCGGTAGGGTCAAAACTGTTCTAGTCGTGGGCCCTGCTCCCCAAATCCCCAATGCCAACTGGGTCTTGGGTCCAGGGCTGTGGCGCGTTGGGGTGGCGAAGCAGTTTAAGTTTGTCCGGCTAGGAGTTAAAAGCTAAGCCCCCACGGTAGGTGGGGGGATAGCGGGGTCTCCTCTAGGTCCCCCTACGTGCGAATCGCTTGGCTCTCGGGGTCCGGTAGGCGGCGCCCTTCCTAAACTGCATCCGCGTCCGGCTCCCTCCTGGGAGCGAATCACATTCCTTTCACTTTGGGCGGTTTGCATTGCTCTGTTCAGTGCCTCCGTCCGAGTCGGCAGCTAGTTGTAGGGGACAGGTGGACTAGGAGGCACGGCCAGTGCCAAAACCGCACGCACGACCCTCCTTCCCCCGCCAACCTTCTAGGTCCCAAGAGCTGCGCATGGCACGGGGAACGAGCGGCCTGGAGGGGTTTGCAAACCAGGAGGGCTTGCTGCAGACCCTGCACCCGGGCTGGGGAAACGGCATTTCGGGCCTTGGTACCCGGAGTGTAGGCGGGAAGGAGAAAGACCCCTCTCCTGACTCCCAAATCCCATGAACTGATTCGGCCCCGCACAGAGGATGAAAAAAAGGGAGCCCAGCCGGTTCCCGGTTTTGCACTGTCTCAGGGGACTGCTTACGAGACCCCAAGCAGTGATCTCGTGACCCCTGTTGCTAGACATCCAGCGGCTTCTGGTCCCTCAGTGCCAAGGTAGGAGTTTCTTGGCGCCCAGAAACGGTCCAGCCAGGCACAGGTGGCAAACGCCAGCACAGTCTCAGCACTTCGGGACCTTAGGCACTGCCTTGCACAACTTCTGCGGGACCAATCTATGCCTGAGAACAAACCCTGAGCCCCGAACACGCCGGATGTTTTCCCCAGCGCGTCTGAGAGGCTTCGCCTGCTGGAGGGCCCGAGACGCAGCAAAGGAGAGGCTCCGGGAGGAACTTCAGGTCCTACAGACACGCAACCACTTCTGGGGTTAAGCGCGGAAGACATTTCCTAAATGCCCCGAACCCTGATTTGCCTGGGAGGCCACCTCCAAACTCAAAGTCTCTAAACACCAGAAAAGTTGCCGGCCACCAAAACGCAGCTCTACAAAGAAAAAAAAACAAAAAAAAAAACAAACAAAAAAAAACCCAGACGTAATTGGGTGCTAGTACTCAAGACCAAGTGCGTACAGAAAACCGCAGACCCTACAGAGGCCCAGGGCGGGAGGGATGCGGGCAGGGGGCAGCGACTCAGGCAGCAGCTGCCAAGCCCCCAGCGGTTTAGCTCCCTAGCCGGGAGGCTCCCCGCGCCGCCCCTGGATGAAGAGAAACGCCTGGCGCTCCCGGGTGCGCCGTTCCCTTTCCCAGGCAGCTCGGCGGGCATTCGTCTGCCAGCCCCAAGCCTTCGCGGTCTGATTTGGGAGGCCCGCGCCGTGCCATTTGCATATTCCCGGGAACACTGGGAGGCCTGTAATTTTCTTTTTAAAATTGTTGGGCAAGGTTTAGGGCCAGTGCTTCCAAAACCCCGCCGAGGTGATGTTGTCCTTAAACTCTCTCTTAAGAGAAGGGGACTGGCTTATTCTTCTGACTTTTTTAGAAAAGGTGACTTCTGGGGCTGCATATTCAACGGGGGGTGGGGTGGGGGGGGAAGCTGATTGTGAACTGGGCTGTAGGGGGAGGGAGGGAAGAGTAGAGGGGGATGAGGAGGGGAAAGTAGGGAGGGCAAGTCATCTCTGGAATTCAATTGTTTAAAAAAATCATTTATAATTAAAGGGACAAAATAAAATACGATCGCCTCATGCATATTTAATCATTCACACTTCCAGCTTTGAAACCATTTTCCCTGCGTGAATTTTCTCACTAATTTAAACCCTGAAGTCGACCGCTGTTCGCTAAAACATCTGGACAATGCAGCTTTCAAACTTGTTTAAATTCGAATAAGCTTAAAGGAGACCCGCTGCAGGTTTAAAAAAAAAAAAAGAAATACCAAAAGCAACTCCAGTGAAACTTTGGGGTGTGTTTACAACATCGAGTTAAGGTTACAGTCATCTTTAGTAGAAATGCAAATATGTGCATTTTGATTTAGCCTAATTAAACCAGTGTTGTGCAAACACCTTCCCTCTCTACAGTCACCTTTGGGTTTACTAGAGCAAATTATTCCCCTCGCTGGGGTATGTTTTTGCTGTAACACCCCCCCCCCACACACACACACACTCCCTCCCCGCGACCACTGAAAATTTCCCACGAAGTAAAACGCGTCCGGGCTCCAGATCTCGGGTGCAAAATGGAGCCGCCAGCACCGCAGCCAAGCCCGAATCCACAGCGTTGGGCAGCCTCGGGCGCATGGCGTTGATTCTTCCTCATTTGGGATTCAGGTGCATCCTGACTTTTCATTTTTAGATGAAGTATGCAGGATTAAAACGAGAAAGTAAAACCTCAAAATACTTTTGTAGCTACTCGGACTCTTGCCTCTGAACTGAGAAAAGTGCTAAAGCGACGACAAGCCTGATGGAGTCCACAACGTCCTCGTTATCTAGGCAAATGGCCTCGAACTTTTGAAGACCACTTGTCCAAAAAGAGGCCCATGGTGAGGGGGAGGGATCATTTCGGGGGCTCCCCTTGTTTCCCCCAAGTGGCTATGGCGCTCCCTCCTCCCCTTCCGCCCACTGCAATCTCCGACTCTGCAAAGTGCAGGCTTGAAATTCAGGACAAGTGTGACACCTACCTGTGAAAGGGGGAAACCGTCCCCTCGCCCGTCCCGCTCGACCCCAGGCCGGCAGCTGAGCAAGTATCTACTGGGCCGCCGGCCACCCTCACCGTCTGGGATGAAATGCTCATAATTTAATCAAATCAAAAGAAGAGATCAGTGCCCAAATTTGAAGGGGCAGAGAAGAAGACGGTGACTTGGGAAAGCCTTCCCCTTGGCATCCCTGAACGCTCCTGCCCGCATTAGCCCGAAGCACCCTTGAAATAGTAATAAGGGCTAAATCCGGCATAAAATCGAACTCATTAGCAAAGTTCACCAGCTGATTGCTTTGCATAAAACACGACACTGATTGGAAATAATTAGGTTAAGCGATGGCGCTCGAGTAGTGCGTGTCCCTAGCTGGCTTTGCCATCTTTTCTCCCTTCTGGGCACACACTTGGGTCTCTCTTCTCCTTCCTTCGAGGTCCAGTCTCTTCCAAGGAGCCCGCATCAGTGATCCAGATCTGCATTCTGGGGAGGGCCAGGTACCCAGGGGCTTGCAGCCTAATTATGGTTTTCCCCTGGCACACTTGAAGGTCTGAGGAACCTTTCAACACTCACTTTGAAAAAAGTTGCAGTTTGCACCTTTTGACCAAGGCAATGGACAGTTTATTGAGGCTTCTAAAAAGTAATGAGTGGCTCTCATTATGTTAAAATCTCTTTTAATTAAATATTTTGCATTTTACAAAGGCGCCTGCAGTTTCTTTCACTTTTTAAATCTAAGCGTATAACCTGTTTTCTTTCTGTAATAATACTTTAGCTCATACCCAGCAGAATCAATAGGTGTAAAAAATTAAATTAAACTTGTATTTTTAAACTATGAAACAGTTTTGGGGAAAACACAAATGTATATATTTATATTACAAAAAAAAACATTAAATGCCTGTACAGGTGTCTTGATTTCATAATTTACTTCAAAGATATTGAATTATCAATTTAAATACAAAAATGCTACATTAAATATACAGAATAAGATTTAATACAAATCCTTTTTTAATTTTCCTTTTCGGTTGGCTAAGACATTTTTTGTGTGTGTGGAGATGTTTACATTTTTATGTCATCCATCTCCATAAACTATAAACTTTTGAATAGGAGGGGTATTTCTCTCTCTCTCTCTCTCTCTCTCTCTCTCTCTCTCTCTCTCAGTGATGGAAAAATAACTGCCAAGGCCATGTTTTTAATAAATTAGAAAAGTCCGGGACCGACGCAGCCCGCGTTAAATGTCGGACATACCTTTCTTCAATTCATAGGCAGAGTCTTTGCACAGGTCTAGCTGAGACTGGCTCCGCAACATTTTCGGGTCTTTAGCCAAAGCGTCCGCTCGGTTCAACACGGTCTGGTTTAATCCATTGAAATGAGACCCCGGACCGGTTGTGGGGCCTGGCCCAGGCCCCGGGTGGCCATGAAGGTGTCCGAAGGAGCCGTAGTTCGTGTAGCCGGGATAGAAGGGCGCGGTGTAATAAAGAGGCCGGGACAGCACTGTCCCGCCCGGAAAAGGACACTGCGCCGAGGGCGAGCGCGACGGCGCCGGGGCCGGCGACGCACGGCTGCCTCCTAGGGCTTGCCCGGCTATGGGCCCGGGGCACGGTGGGCATGGAGAGCCTTCGCTCCCGCCGCACCCGTCCTTGACCTTGTCCGAGGATGTGGCGATCTCTGCCAGAGACCACAGTTTGGGCTTGGCGAGCACTGCCGGAGGCGGCGGCGGAGGCGGTGAATGGATAACCGAGGGCCCGCCGGGACCCGGGGGCAGCTCTCCCGCGGCTGGATGCTGGCCGGATGCCGGCGCGCCCGTGGGGTAGTGAGGGGCCGGGTCCTCCGCCAGCCGCGCTGCCGCTGGCCCAGCCGGGGAGGGCCCGCCGGTGCGGGGGGGACCCTGCAGCGCGTCGAGGCGACCCTCGGAGGGCGGCTCCTTAAAATCCGAGTCGCTGAGGCTGCCCTCGGTCTCCTTGCCCGCGGGGGTAGGTGGCCCCTGCAGCCGTTCGCAGCCCGAAGCCTTCTGCTCAGCTCCTCCTGCGGGCGAAACCCAGGCTGTCAGAGGCTCAGAGGCAGTACGGCTGGGCCCGGTTCCCGCCCGCAAAGGCAGAGACCCCTGCTTCCAGCCTCCAGGCCCGGTGCGCGCCCCCTCCAGGCCCCCCCTTTCCTTTTTACTCCCGCCCAACACGCCCTTTCCCGGGTCCACCAACCTGCTTCGGAGCCCTCGGGGTCGCCCTTGTCCTCGGGCTTCTGGGGCTCGTCCTCGTCGTTCTTCTCCAGGTCAATGTTCTCCTCCTCTTCCTCGTCCTCGCTGCGGTTCCGCGGCGTCCATGTCATTTTGTTCTCTTTCTTGAGGCGCCGGCGCGCGTTGGCGAACCAGGTGGACACCTGGGTGAGGGTCATCTTGGTGATGATGGCCAGCATGATCTTCTCGCCCTTGGTGGGGTAGGGGTTCTTGCGGTGCTCGTTGAGCCAGGCCTTCAGGGTAGCCGTGGCGTCCCTAGTGGCATTCTTCCGGTACGCTGGGTCCCCGTACGGGTACGAACCCAGGGGCGCCGCGTAGGGGTGGTACCCCAAGGAGCCCGCCATGCCGGGTGTGTGGTCGTAGGGAGAGCCCTGCAGTGGAGACGCAGAGAGGTGAGTGTGGGCCGTGGTCTCCACTGCCACTGGAACGAAGGAAGCACCCTTTTCCCTGCGCTCCCCGGGGTCTGTGGGCGGACGAGGTCCGCACTCCAGTTTCCTCTGGGGCAAGGCTGGCGGAATTCAGACCCAGGAGCAACTCCTCCCCCTCCTCAGAAGGCAGCGGGGCCTCAATTCCTGAGTCAGGTCCTTCGGGGGCTCCTGAAGCTGTAACGGCCTCAGTGCCACCCCGTAGGCCCCCATCTGCCAGGGCACGTCCTTACCCCGTGCGCAGATCTGGCCACAGTGGCCGGGGCCCTCCATCCAGATAGAGGCCTGGGCAACTAAGGCGACTCCGCGCTCCGCGCGGGAGCGGCCGCACGTTGGACGCAAGGGGGAAAACAAGGGAAGTTAAGGCTCTTTTTTTTTTTCCAACCGCAAAGAAACGCAGATGAAAACCTGAGCCATGCCCGGGCACTCCCACCCTCCAAAAATGCTACCCCAGACCGAAGTTACCACCCGGCCGAAAAATCCCGGATGCACCGCAGCTCGACCGACTTTTCAGAAATTTAATACCCCCAAATCGGATTGCGAAGATAGGATTACGGATTTGCAACATTTTGGAGGACTAATTAAAGGCTAGGCCAAACACATTTACATAGACTTAACACGCTTCTGCTCAAAATCCGGGTCTATTTCTTTTGAACTACTTTTCCAAAATAACAAAACCAAAAATATAAAATTTGCAGGGCACCCCGGAGCTTACGTTTACACCAAATGCTGATCTTTAATTGCAGCTACCTTTCCCCCCAAAACCCCTTCCCGCCAGCTCAGCGATCCGAGCAAGATACGGCTCTCAGTCCGAGCAACTCCTGAGTCCGAGGCCTGGGAGAAGCCAGGGGAGACAATCGCCCAAGTTTGCAAGGGCCGCGAAGCTTGGCGGGAGAGGTCGGTGTTGGCGCCTAGGCCTGTGTCCCCCTCCGCCCCCGCCCTCCCGCCGGGCCCCGGCTGCCCTCGCCCCTCGCCCGCCGCGGATCCCGCTCACGTACCACGTACGAAGAGAAGGCGGCGGCGGCTGCGGCCGCGGGGTCGGCGCCGTACTGGAGGTGCGAGTTGTATCCCGGCGAGGGCGCCGTGAAGGCGGTTGAGCCAGCGTAGGGCGAGAACGCGGAGCCCGAAGACGAGCGGCCGAGCTCATCCGTGCGGGGCCCTGAAATGACGCTGGTGCTGTACGCCGGGCACGAGTAGAGCGCCAGCGAGGCGGACGGCTGGTACAAGTAGCCCTGCGGGTAGGACATGGCCACACACGGGCATGGGGCGCGCCGCGCCGCGGCCGCCAACGAGCCGGGCGGCGCCCTGCGAGGGCGAGCCGGCGGGCACCTGGCCTCTGGCTAGCCTGCGCCGCCGCTCCTCCGGCCCCGGCTCCGGGGGTCCGGCCCGCGGCGCCTCCTCGCTGGCTTCCCGCGCGCCTCTGGCTGAGACCGCCGCGCCCGCTCCTCTGCGCGCCTCGCTCGCCCCAGCTGGGCTTTTTTTCCCCCTCCCCTCCCTTGCTGCTTTCTCTTTTTTCCCCTCGCTCTTTGCACCGGGGGGCTCTGCTTTTGGCTTCGCAAAGGTCCTGCCAAGATGCTAAGTTGGAAATTGAGGATTCTGACGCCTTGTGCGCGCCCGAAGCTCCTCCTTCCCGGGGTGTAGTCGGTGGGAGGACTGGCAGGAGCCTCTGGGCGGCCGCAACCAACCCAGCCGCCAGGCGCGCCTCGCCCTCTCCCTCTTCCTCCCCGGCTCCTTCTCCCGCTCGCTGGCGCTCCTCTCGCCCCTCCCTAGTGCCCGCCTCCCCTCCCCGGCCCCCCCTCTTCCCCCTCCTCTTTGCCTCCCCTTTTCCCCTCCCCGGTCTCTCCCTCTCTCTCGCTTTCTCTCAGACTCTCGAGCGCCGGCCCCAGGATGACAATCACATCCCAGGCGCGCCGATCTCTTCCAACTTTCCTCTCCTGCTAACTCGGAGAGGAGCTGCAGTCCCGACCCACGGCTGGCCCTGTAGCGAGTCGGGCCACCCCGAAGCACAAAGAGGACAAGGCCGCGGACTGTGCGCTGGCGAACGCTCTGCGCTCTCCTAGCCACAGTAGATCGCGGAGTTAGCGGATTTCTTGTTCTCCCGCAGGCTGGGCTCCGAGGCCGTTCGTTGCCCACTCCTCTCTGGCTGCCTCCCCAAGCCAGGGGGTCCGAGAGCCAACTGGAGATCCGGAATGAAGGTCTCTGGGAGAGCCGGTGGATGGCCCGCGCCCAGGGCGCAGGAAGTCCAGGAAGACTGCCACTCTGCGCCGGCAGCAGCAGGTGGGCGAGAGGCAGGCCTCAGACGACTGCGAGTCTCGGGTTCGCCTTCCTTCCACCAAACCCCCTCCCCCGCCCTCCCCCCCTCTGCCAAACGGCGAGGGAAGAGACACTGGGTGCCTGGGACTACGAGGTAGGCTTTTTCTAGAGGAAAAGTGGTGGGCAAGAACTGCCAGACAAAAAAATTAGCGACACCCGAGGAGGTCTCGGGACCTTCCCTAGCTCCACTCCCACGCCTGGCAGCCTCTTTCTCCCGGCTTTCCATCCGCTCGCAGCTCTCATCGCCTAGTCGGTGGTGGTCGAGGGTGCGGGTCCCCTTCCCTTGTGTTCAACTAAGTCGCGTTCCCTTCGCACGCACTCTCTCACCCGCCCACGCTCCACTGCAAACACTGGGCAGAGCAGTGCCCAACCCTACCACTGTTTGTTCAGCGAGGCGCTGGCGAGGGAAACACACACAACTGAGTCAGAGGTAGAGCCCTTGAACACGACGGCCACACAGAATACAAAACAGACCCTCTCCCCTTCTCTCCACCTCCCGCCGCCACAAGCCACGGACGCACTCGAACCCCGGGGCAGACAGGGGCGCTGGTGAACCAGGACAGAGGCTGGCACAGGTTTGGGCACGCCGCGAAAGCTCGGGATATCGGGGACTTGGGGCCACACGCAAGCTGAAGAATAACTATATACAAAGTTTCTCTCATTGACTTTGATGGGCGAGATATACTTTGTTTTGTGAGCGCACACTAACCTACCCACCCGCCCGCCCGCGGCACCC
The DNA here is from genome assembly GCA_963573385.1 of Cacajao melanocephalus. Taxonomy (NCBI): domain Eukaryota; kingdom Metazoa; phylum Chordata; class Mammalia; order Primates; family Pitheciidae; genus Cacajao; species Cacajao melanocephalus. The sequence goes on from CAUYLG010027284.1 coordinate 27,973, forward strand.
GCACCCGCTCAGCGGCGCGCCCTAGTGCTCGCGCGCCGGCTGCTCCCCTCCGTCGGCTCCCCTCCCCAGACACCGCCCACCAAGAGGACGGACCAGTTGACTACATTCTCCGAGAACCCCCCCGGGTCCGCCCAGCCCAGTGCCTGACACCTCCTTCACCTATGATTGGGCGCGGGCCTCTCTGGGCTCCGCCCACTGGTGACGTAACCCACTTTTCTTCGAGTCCTGGCGCCAAAGGGGCGGGGTGGGGCGGAGCTTCGATCGCGCTATTGTCATGGAGACGGGAAGCCGGCGGCAGCGGCGGCTGGGACCGCGGGGCCGAGGTGGCTGCCAGCCGGCCAATGCCTAAGCGAGGCGCAGCGGCCCGGGCGGCCCGAGCCTGGGGAAACGCAGAGCCGGCCAGTGGAGGCCTCGCCGGCAGCCTTTTCCCATGTTCGCGGTAGGCCCGGGTCGTCGCGTTGAGAGCCCCGGAGCACCGTCCCCGCCCTGCTCCCCTCGCTCCCGCCTTTCGCGGCCCCGCGGCCCCTCAGCGCCCGCCCCCGGCTCCGCCCGCCGCCGCCCCTGCCCCTGGCGCTAACGGTCGGTAACGGCCCGCGCGCGCCGCCCGCCGGGGGCTCGCGCCAGCCACGAGGGAGCGTTCGCGGCCTGCGCGCCCGCGCGGCGGAGGAGAGGTGAGCCCCCGCACCGGCCGGACCCCATGGCCGCGCCGTCCGCCCCTGGAGCCGCGTCCCCTTGTGGGCCGGGCGGACGCGGCGTTGCCCCGCGCGCGATCAGAGGTCCCGTGTGCGAGGGCCTGGGACTCGGGCCGCGTCGGCGCCCGACGCGCCTCTCGGGTGTTGGCGACCCAGGGCTGGCGCGCGTGGGCGTGGCCCTTTGGTCCACGGGTGTCACCCTGTCGCCGCGGCTCTCGTCCGAGACGCGGCATTCCAGAGTGGAGCCATGGAGGTTTGTGCCACCGAGAACCTGAGGCTGTCACACAGACATCCTCATTACATCATCCTGCCACTCCGGCCGTCGCGCTCTTTCTTCCCCCCCTCCCCAACCTCCGCCCCTTGGCTTGTTTTTGGTTGGTTTTTTAATTTTTTTTAACCCCTTTTCTTGTACTGTCTTCTTTTTGATGTCAAGGGCTGGAGAGACTCTTGCAAGATATTGAGGCATTTAGAATGTATGGTTCTGTTGCCGTGGTTGTCACCCCCGCTCTACGTCAAATTTAAGACTCATTTCTTAAGGATGTCTCTATTTTCTGCTTTATTTGCACATTGATGGCTCTGCTGCTCGGCTGGCCACGGCCGCTCGGCGTCTGAGATAGAATTGTGTTAATATGAGAAGGGGAAGAGCAGATCGTGATTAGCAGGCAGACCGCAGGCAGATAGCATCTGGCGGGGTTTCTCCGTTTTTATATGAAAGCGTTCACTTTTTTGCTGGTAAAAAAGAGGTTTTAACTTTTTATTGGGATAGTGGTGACGATATGTTTCACTCTCCCCTCTTTCTTACTTGCTGTTTATCAGCTTTTCCTTGGGAACCTGCGTACTTGTTCGCGGTAGTTTCATTGGTCTCTTGACTCTGAAGCTTTCTCTTCCAGCAGAGGTGGGATCTGAATCCCTCCCATCCTAGGTTATCAAGACTTTTCCCTCCTTGCTTTCTATTGCATTTGTATCTTAAACATTTAAACTTACACTAGGGATAGGTTTGCTCATGTTGTTCTTAACGTAAGACTATTAAATATTCTCATTTTGAAACTTCCTAAAGGTTTATTGGTTTGTCATGTCTGCACGGATCCAGTTACTCATAACTCTTAAATTTTAAAGCTTTTTTAAAGTACGATTCGCGATTGTATTGCCAAGACATGGCCCTAAGAGCTTGCTCTTCAAGTTTTGTCTGTACAGTTGTCATTGATTCAGTCAAGTGCAAAAGAGGTTATTCCTGTTTATTTAGTGTAATAGCTGTTTACAGTTAAAACTTTAAAGACTCATAAAAGTAGGTCTGCTGTATTTTAAAGATCTCATCATTCTTGTGGGAGAGACACAACACCACCAGGAAAGGCAACAGATTGCTTCTGTCATATCGCTTTGCTGTTTTGGAGTGTACTTAAAGGATTATGATTGATAAGGCTGTCTTGCCAGAGAATGTTGACACAGGTGTGCATCGTTATCTTAATTAAGATCCTAAGAAAATGTTGTCTATAAATGGGGACATAAGAAGGGCGGCATATTTTTGTACAGTTTTGCTTTTGGAGAATTTAATTGCACTTGATACCTGTCTTTGAGCCTCCAGATTTTGTGAGCATTTTGGCAAGAGAAGTTTTAGAGAGAAATGATAGTTTAATGTTAAGTGTTCTGGCACGTACTAATACTACTTGTGGCTTTTTGGCAATGCCTGTGTCGGCTTTCTTTGTGCTCTACCTTTGTGGAATAATGGTTTCTAATTTCGAAAGAAAAGCATAAAATAGAGCAGTATTTTATTAAGCAGACACATATTAGTATTCAGAATAAATCTGTAGAGGAAGGCATGCTTAATGTGCAGAAACAGGAATATAATAAGAGGTAAACATAGAAGAAATTTATGCTCTTTAGTTTTTTGGGTTTTTTTTTTTTTAAAAGAAACAGTCTCCTGGGGTGCATTAATGATCTAAAAGAATTTCTTTTTTATATCACTCAGTACCTAGCTACAATGTTTACCGAATGCCTTGTTTTTATTTCCAGAAATAGAAGAAAACTGTTTTATTTCTTTCAAAATATTGTTCTGTGCATTTGAATTGATGAATAAATGAAGATAAAGCATTTAGCCTCTTATTAGTTTAAGGATCTGAGTCCTAACCTAGGTGACCACTAAAATAATATTCTTGTTCTTTACTCCAAATCTCTGAATGCAAAAACACTGGCAAGATGGATGCTGTTGATTATGTTGCCCTTGGCTTACCCAGCACCTAATACCCTTTAACATAAGTATTTCATTAAGATTTTCCTCTCTGTAGCTCATGATTTCCTGGAAGCTGGCTGTCTATCAGTATGTATGTAGGAAGTGTGTATGTTTTTCTTTAATATTAAAACTCATTGTAGAAAGACGAAATGAAAGTGGAGACCATAGGCATATGATCGGAAAAGCCAGGTGTAGAATCACAGCTCATTCTTGACTCCAAGGATAATTAGCTGGTTAGAATTACATGGTAAACTAAAAGAAAGACTTATGTAGATTTGTTTGCTAAAACTAAAAGAAGAGCATTAATTTTGAGATAATTGCTTTATTTATCCCCATACCGTCTCCAATCAAAATTTTCTTTTTCCTTCTGGCAGCTATGATGAGTGGTATCCTTATGCTGTTATCATGCATTATTTTCAAATTTGATATATTGCATTAAAAGAGATGAAGTAGGAATATGAACTAATTACTCATTTTAATTAATAACTCATAATTATTACTATATGTATACATTCTAGAAATCTTAGGAAAAAATGTTATTTAGTTGATAACAGGAACGTAAATGAAATCATGTAATCCTGAGTGAATTAAACATGTTCTTCAAAATACATTATGAACATAGCATCATACTTTGGAATAATGCTTTAACTTTGGGACAGTACAGCCTGTTTTGAGTGGTAGTATCTCATCTTTGTATATTTCTCTTCAGTATCTCTTTTGTGTTGACTCTTGTATTTTAACATCTTTTTGGTATAGTTGTTAGTTGTTTATAGGGAATAATTTTTCTTAATTATTTTCTTAATAAAAAAGCAGCTGGTGCAACTCTAAGAACATGTCAAATATAAGAATTCTTTTTTCCTTGTTCTAGTTTGCTTTCATAGCACTAGTCCAAAGTACGATGCTGAAGACTTATTTCTGCATAAAGCTGCAGTGTTTTTATAGCTGTAGTATACCTAAGCACCAATTTAGCTTAGCAAATTAACTTAGATGCTTCAAAATTGAAAACCAGTATATTCTAATGTAGTTTGAGTTTAAGTCTTTATTAGTAAGGCTGCACTTAACATTTGTTCTGGAGAAGAGAATATGATTTTCTCCTGCAGTTGTCATTTACTTAATCCATTTTTCTCATCTTTTCTCAGGCTAATGATATTCCACACCTTGATACAGCTTTTATTTGTTTATTTGCCATAATTAAGGAATGATACCTTGGAGAAAATTAGATATTCGTATCTAATATCCCAAAAGTATTATTACTTAGTTTTCTGCGTTTCCTTAAACAGAATCATTTCCATTTTCTGTGCAGGTGTTAAGTTTTATGCTTCCATAATACATTTGGATGTTGTCAGCTAAGTTCACTTCTGAACTAAGGGGTTCCTCCACTTGTTGGCTGAAATTTGTCCTTGCACATCCCAAGGCTCATCTGCAAGTGAGTGTCTGCACACAGTTTGCTTGTACATGGAGTCAAACCAAAATAGCATTAATGTGGGTTTTACCAAAGTATTTATATTGATAATATAGGCTAAGTACAGAATGTAGAGAATGTCAGCTACTTGAGGCCTTTGATTATTAAAAATTTTGATTAAACAAGAGTACAGTAAATAGAAAAAATTTAGATTTATTCAGTAAAACCGAATAACTTATTTTTACTTATTTATCATGGAATTACTTTGAATAATTTATTTTTAATGGTATAATTGGGCAGTAAAATTTATAAACTCAGCGCTTTTCACAAAAATGAAAGTGAAGATTCTGCTATTTTATACAAATAGAATTATTTTTTAAGAGAAATAATCTGTTTATGCCTAATCACAGTTTTTAATAATTTCAATTACCTAGTTCTTTTAAGAATAAATTTAGTGAGAATATCAGTTCCAGTCATGGGTACCCAACTTTTTTAGTGACAAAGTACACACAGGTATATAAAACTTGTCATTTCTCATCAATTAGAGGCTGCTGAATATAGGCAGATAAAAAAAGCTATGAGAAAGAATTGTTTTGCAGAATATTTGTTTTGTCTAGTGGTCAGAGTAAGGAACTGAATTTATTGACACAGAACATCTTATTAAGTAAAAAAAAAAAAATGGTTCTTATTTAACCCCCCCAAAAAAGCTAATTTTAACAGAAGGCAGTAGTTAGTATAGCCTCCAATAGAATAAATGTTTCTCTGTGAATACTTTCCGAGGCATTACAGTGATTTTTAATGTAATATGAAGTGATATATAATAATTTTAAAATAACATCCTTGTGTTTTCCTATTACTGATTGCTTGTGGAAATTGGGTTTCATGTATGACTGAGAGTTAAAGCATTACAGTAAGTTAGAAAACACAGGGCAAATATAAAGAAAATGTCAGGCAGTGAGCAATCTGATTCTTTTTTGTTTGCCTTTAAGGTTAGTTTTTCGTTTTGTTTTACTTTGTTTTAAACCATGTATAAAGTTGTTGAATTTAAAAGATAAGAGGATTGAGTGTTTTTTTCTTTTCCTCCTGAGGATAAATATAGGGAAAATCTAAACACATGCAGATGGGTTGAGCTTTATATCTGTTATCAGCCACATTTATTAAGATTCATGTTTCATCTATATTAAAGGTATTCAAATGTATTAAAATTCTTACATTTTTTCTTTATAAAATAGATGTGTGGGGGTTCCCACTCTTGAAAATATGAAGAAAACATGTCGTTTCAGCAATAATGGGTTATGGTTGATTAATTGAGAAGGTTGTATTAAATGTTCTTTAGTGGAAATAGCTGAAGAACATGCTTTTTGAGAAATGTATCATCTAGGAATAAAATCAATTGGTAATTAAATTGTAATTCCATGAAGGAAGGAAGTGGTGTAAAAGATGAAGCTAACTATTCCTGTTTTTCTCTTTAAGAGTCTACAATTCATAATGGAGCTACTGTACTGGCTATTGGAAGGAGGAGATTCTGAAGATAGGGAGGTAATATTACCTCTTTTAAAAGAATACTTTCCTCTATAATCCTGAACCTTTATTACATATAAGAACGTTGTCCAGTAGACAGCAATTTTTTTTAATTTGGTATATGGAAACAGTTTTATTTTCCTCTGCTAAGTTTTTGTGCCTGCCTCTTCTAGTGCTATGGACTGCATTGGAAGAGCTGAGAAATATTATTTAGCCATACTCAGCATCCTTAAAATAGCTTCTTTCTGAGAATTAGATCTGCAAAGGTGTCCTGCACAGTTTTAGTAGATGTCATTTTAGTTTGTGGTTGACATGCATGCATTTAGCATGTTGTTTAACTGTCCTCATTCACCTCCCAGTTCCTTGTTGCCTTCATCTGAGGGGATGTGTTTTCTGCTGGGTGATTTACTGCCAGACATGACCAAACTCTGAGTAGAAGACTTGGTGGTTGGCAACTGGTTCCAGTGCTCTGCTAAGAAGTTAGTTGGGCCCATCCTGGGACATAGTAGCGTCTTGGAGGCCAGGAGCTCCTGCACACAGGTTCTCTTCCTAGTTCAGAGCCTTAGGTGCCTTTCCATTTTTCATGTAATCTTTTCCTCTCGCTAGGTTGGCTTGCTACTTACTTTGCAGCTGTTGCAGGGATTCACATGGAATGGAATGGAGGGCTCTCTTTTATTCTGAATGATTTCTTTGATAGTTTACCCATATGCTTTTTCTTTTTCAAAAACCCAATGGTGTTTAAGGATCAAAAATTTTCGAAGAACAAAAATTGGGTTCAATTTGTATCCATCAGAAAAGAGTCTATCCTCTGATGCTGTGTAGCGACATTGAGTGTACAGGCTAAATTAAAAACAGAGTAAAACCCTTTTATAATAGGCCAATTGTATAATGGTATTTATATTTGTTTTCCTTTTTAAGGAAAATAATATACTTTTCTAGGCATCAGAAATATCTACCCCCTTCCCTAAAGTTGGCATACAACCTCCCCGCAACTCCCAACACTCAATTCGACTGGCTTAAAAAAATCTGCCCTTTGAACTGTATCTGAGGAGGAATATTAATAAAACAATGAAGGACTTCATGGTGTCTAGTTATATAATTAGGAAATTGGTTAGAAATGTGGCTGAAACCAATTTCTTTCATTAAAAAAAACTAGTGTACATTTAAAAACAAAACCTTCAGGAAAAAGACTGTTTACTCTTTAAGTCAAATAGTATTTTTGGTTAACACAGCAGGAAGGGGAAATATACCAATTTCAGTTCTTTTATTCATGCCTGAATAGAGGTTATAAGCAGCTAAGGAAGCGATTAAAGTGTAGTCTAGAAGAAAATGGTGATATTTATCAAAGTGATTACTTGGAAAGCAGTTTACGTTTGCAAAAAAATTCAATATTATGACCTTTACCAACTTTTACACATCATATACTATGGTATAGCTTGTGTATGGAATACAAGGACATTTTCGAATTGACTAGGTCTTGCTGGTCATCTTAATTATGCTACAATATTACAAAGTTGAAATGTAATATTCTTTAATAGAAGGAAAATATAAATTTCATATCTGGGCAACTGAAACCTTTAAACTTACTTTAAAAGTATGATCTTGATATCTATAATACTGTTTTGTCGTTACTATTTTGACAGACTTAGGGATATTCTACAATTCAAATATCTTACATATTAACTCCAAATTTTATTCTCTATAATGGACTTTTACAATAAAAAGTATATGTGCTTTAGAGAGCAAAATTTGAATCATGAGCTAATTTACTAAGCATCAGATTATAGAAAAGCGGCCTTGATTAATTTGGAACTGTGAAAGGGGGCAGGTAAAACTGTTTTCAGCTGAAATTTACTAATGCAGCAACCATTTAAATTAAATGTTTGTTAACATAATAGTGATGGCATTTTCTCCTCCCCCTCCTTGTGGTTTTGTCCAACTAGATGTTACAGTGGCAGTTGCACTGACTGTTAAGTGTTTAAATGATGACACCATTATGTGAAGTGATTTTGAAATGAGAGATTCCAGCCAAGAATTACATCTGCTCCCATCTCCTTCAAATCATACTCTCTGGCAGTACAGATTATGATTGATTTGTTTGTGACAGATTGCAGGAAACAGTCATTGATTTTTCAATATTTTACCTTAAAATTATTTACAGTTGTAACCATGGGGAGGTATTTCCATGGGCTGTCAGCCCCTGAAAGACTGGGATAATATTCCCTGCTCTCTGACAAGACAAATTACCTGTAATGAGTGCAGTAGCTGAAGGGTATACTTTTATTTTAAAATATGTCAATAACCCCAGTGACTAAACGAATATTGATTTAGCATAATGAAGCCTGAGTAATGTGAAAATGAGCTTTTTCAAGGGGCATGGTAAAGTCTTTCTTTTTAGCTGGTTGTAAGAAGCTTTTCATTCTTTTCGGCTAGCTGGTAGGAATATAAAATTTTATAAGCAAACCATCCGGAATGATAGTATTGTTTCTGATAAGCAATATCCAAATATTTTGACCCTGCTTTAAGTGGTTTTTTTTTTTTCAAATCTTATTTTGAGTCTTAATTTCAGTCATAGAATAGCTACTGATTTGTTTGATGCAGTCTTTAACTGACAATATTTTTACAATTTCAATATGTTTTGCATTGGAATCTCCAGTAATGAATATTAAAATACATGTATAATCATTTGTAGATGATATCATAATTATATTAAGACATTTCAAATGGGCTATTGTAGTATTTAATGTGCCATATTTTATGGTAGAATAACCCTCAGTCTCTGGACATCAGATTGCTTTCAGTGGGAATGAAGATTAATTTACTTCCGTCCTAATTTTTTAGGCATCAGTGCATGTTTTCATTTTTGTCAGACTTTTCCACCTTTTAATGTAATTCTCAACTTTTATGCATTTATTTCCCAATACATAAAACCTTTCAAAACAACAATGATAATATTTTTTATAAAAATAAAAAATTTATTTTTAGTCCATCAAGGTATCTGAAGATTTTATGCCTAAGTATCTCCATATCTAACTCGATAAGGGAGGAAAATAGGATAAACAATGCTGTTAATATATAGCAGAAAAGTAAGTATTTGAACAGGATGTCAAACTGATGTTTCATGGGAACCTAACTGATTTTATTGTAACTAATAGTAATTTTATTTAAATCAATCGGTAAAACCTGTTTAGAAATTAAAAATGAGTTACGAATTAAAGAAAATTCAGATGGCTCATTGTGAGTGCTAGTTCTCTTGTAGGATGTCACTGGAAATGTTGAAATGAAAAATGTAAGTGTATCTTTTGATGAAAAAAAGGATAGTCTCTAGAACACAAAATTATTGGTTCTTTTTTCCTCAGGAGTTTGCCTAAGGGTGTGACAGATGATCTGTCACTTGACTTAGTTGTGTCCTGCAATAAACTGGATGCTTTATAAAATACTAGACCTGTGATTTTATATGCTGTAATATTTCATTTCTTTATAACCCTTCCAAATTATTTTTGCTTTTCTATAAAAGGACCTTCAAAATATTGAAATATGAGGGATGTGCCATCATCATATGTGAAACTAGTCACCCAAATTCTTCAACCATGAGGATTTATAGTTTTTTAAGTCAACATAGTAACCATAGAATTACTTACACCTTCCAGAATACGGATTTTTTTCTCAATAGTTTCTTAATAAGTTTAGATATGGAAAATAAAGCATAAAGACAAAACTATGCTAAGAAAAACACCCAGTTTATTTTGTAGTAAATAAATATAGTCAACATCTCCTGACCCCTCTTTAGTTTGAACTAAACTAAGCATGTGTGTTTGTGTGTTCATTTTATACTTTATGTGTAGAACCATGTGAATTAAATCTAAGAAACATGTAAAGTAGGGGAAATCGTTTTCTGGGGAAATTTTTCCCTTTTGGATACTATGCCCTTTTCCATTGTTTTTCTCCCCTTAAAAGCAAAAAAAAAAGTACCCTACCCCTGTTCTCCTTTAGGGAAAACTATGCCTATCAAGTATTTTTAAATCATGCAAGTTATTGCCTAGGGTCAGCTAAAACATTTGTTTTTAAAAAGGAGAAAATGCCCCTGCTTTAAGATCTTCTTGTATTTGTATCTATTAAGATAAACAGTTTACTTTGATACGGTACATACCAATCTACTTAGTTAATTTTTTTTCAGAATTCCTTTACTATGTTTGGTCTGACCTTTTATGATAACTTAATATGGGAACAAATTAGCATATAATTCTATTTTCCATGTGACCTCAACCAGTTGCAGAATTGAACCACCACTTTTGAGGAGGGGCAATTTGATAGTTTACGTAGACTATAGCATTAATTCTTCCCAAATGTTCAGTGCATCCTGGCTAATGTGTTATTAAAAGTGTTTTCAAGTAAGCAGTTAGAGGAAGCACTTCACCCCTATTACTAAGTTATTAAAATGCCTCCTAAAGGTAGCATTTGAAATTAGTATACATAATTGATTAGTAATTTGTCTTCTCCCAAGCATAAAACAGCATAGCAGACTTAAGTGTGACGAGTGAAGTATAAGATATTAGGGATTGATGGTGACGATGATCATGATAACTAAGTGGATTTTTTTTTTTCTTTTAGATTCAGCCCTCGGTCTTTGAAATTTCCTGCGATGTGTTTCAATCTAGATGCAAAGGACTTGGAAAAATCAAAGTGCTGAAGTGGTTTAAATATGTTTTGGATGTTCCTGTTTATAGGCTACAGTATTTTTCCAATTAAAATCCTCAGTTGTCATGTAGAAGGTGGTTAAGCTCTTCTTGATTGCCAATTTTACTGAAAATGCTTAGTATTTTATAGTATCACTGAATGTTTTTTGTTTTAGCCAAAGTATACGAAAAAATAAAATAAATTGTATAGGTTGACTTTTTTCTAAAATATCTTTATTGGATTGAATGAATGTTTATACCTGAAAAAAAAAAGGTTTAAAAAAATCCCTTTTTCTATCATAGTAATTCTTTTGGCAATCAGATATTATTAGACTAGATTTAAAATAACTTTCTAACGTGACTCTTATATTTATGGGAGGAAGAAGGCTTGAAAGATAGTTCTATGTGTATTTTAATTCTCTGTGATAGTCTCTCTGGAATAGAATATCTCTTCCTCAAACAAATCTATTGGCTCACTTCATATACAAGAAAAATTTGCCCTAAATGGCAGAGTTTGATCTCTGTAAAGAAGGCTGACATCTACCTCCTTCACAGAATCCCTGTATTTGGGTCATTGAGGTAGTGACAGATTACCTTGCCATTGGGAAATTCCTTGTTGTGGCCTTTGTAGCAGCTATAGGAAGATAGAAGAATTTTTCTGTACAGACAGGTCTCCAGCCGCTATGGTGTGGACACTGTGAGGAGTATATCTGGTGAGAAGGAGTGCTTAGGAAAGGAGCTAAGAAGGTCCACGACGTCTGATGACGACAAAGAATCCTAGGGCTTATGATGAGTTCTTAAGCTTAGATCTCAGAGTTGTATAGTAAATTTATTAGGCTAGAGAGATTTCCTTTTTTATTTTTAATTAAACTTTTATTTTTTTCAGATTTACAAGTTCACATGCAGTTGTACAAAATAATACAGATATCATTGAACACAGCCCGGTTTCCCCCAGTAGTAGCTTCGTACAATATACTGTATAGCAAAACATCACAACCTGGATATTGACATTGATGCAGTCTAGATAGAGAACATTTCTGTCACCAGAAGGATCCCTCATACTGCCCTTGTATTGCCACCCCTGCTTCCAGACCATCTCACTCCTTCCTCAACCCTGGCAACCACTAGCTTGTTCTCCGTTGCTGTAATTTTGTCTTTATAAGAATGTTATATAATTGGGATTAAAGGGTATAACCTTTTGGGGTTTGACTTACCCAGCATCATTGTCTGGAGATTCAGCTTGTATGTGTCAATAGTTTGTTCCCTTTTTTTGGTTCAGTAGTATTCTGTGGTATGTGTGTACCACACCACTCATCAATCAGGACTTCTAGATTGTTTCTGGTGTTTGATTATTACAAATAAAAGTGCTATAAATATTCGTGTAGAGGTTTCTGTGTGAACATAAACTTCCATTTTCCTGGGACAAATGCCCAGGCGTGAAAATTGTGGGTCATATGGTAATGACATCGAGTATTTTTTTTTCCAGACTAGAATTGATTTTGTATCTGAGGGGAAGGCGAGGAGAGACTTTTTATTTTTGTATTGTTTTAATATATTTGTTTATGATTTTAATACATAAAATCTTAACATAAGTTGTAGCCAGATATAAGAAAGCATTTTTCCAGAATCTAGACTTTATTCTTATTTTTAAAGAGAAATACTTTGGAAAAAAATTATTTATCATCAATAAAAGACACATATACTCTTGGAAAGATGTTGCAAAGCTGACAGGCGACTTTGGGAAATTTGAGGGCAGTTTTCCAGTGTGACTGAGACTTGACATTCAGGGATGTATTATGATAGTTTCTGAACTGATAGATTCTAGCTTTTGTCACTACCCTCAGGCCTGCAGTTTTTATTTGTAGAATTAACTCATTACCTTATAATGTTTGGTTGAGTGCTGTTGCAGAAAATGCTCATTTAATTCAATTATATACACTCGGTAGGAAAAAGAAATAAAAAACAAGTATCTTTTTCTAGTACATGGCCCCTAAAATGACAACTTTCCACAAAGCAGAGTGGAGGAAACAGCTCTGTTTCCATCAAACTCTGGTGGAAATTATACGAGGTTATATTATGCTTCCTGAAACATAGTGAGATAGTACAGAGTCATGTATGCTATATTATTGGGGAGAGCCACTGAAAGAATTTTCAAGGATAATTTTTACTCTGATTTTTCATCATGTATATTGACTTTATTTATTTATTTACTGAGACAGAGTCTCACTCTGTCTGCCAGGCTGGAATGCAATCTCTGCTCACTTGTGCTATCTCTGCTCACTGCAACCTCCACATCCCAGTTTCAAGCAATTGTTGTGCCTCAGCTTCCCAAGTAGCTGGGACTGCAGGCACATGCCATGACACCTGGCTAATTTTTATATTTTTAGAAGAGACAGGATTTCACCATGTTTGCTAGGCTGTTCTCAAAACTCCTGACCTCAGGTAATACACCCACCTTGGCCTTCCAAAGTGCTGAGATTACAGGCATGAGCCACCGTGCCCAGCCAGGAACATTTTATAGTCAATATACATGGCTGGCACAGTGGCTCACGCCTGTAATCCCAGCACTTTGGGAGGCTGAAGCGGGTGGATCACCTGAGGTCAGGAGTTCGAGACCAGCCTGACTAATATGGTGAAACGCCGTCTCTGCTAAATATACAAAAATTACTCAGGCACGGTGGCTCGTGCCTATAATCCCAACTACTTGGGAGGCTGAGGCAGGAGAATTGCTTGAACCCAGGAGACGGAAATTTCAGTGAGTCGAGATCACGCCACTGCATTCCAGCCTAGGCAACAAGCGAAACTCCGTCTCAAAACAAAAAACGTTACCAAGGATGAAACATTGGACTGGTCACAGTGATCCTTCTAACAGCAGTCAATATTCAAAATCTAGCATTTTTTTGACTGAGGTACTAGACACAGGGAGCCCCAATGTTTCAATGCTCATGAATATAGTTTAATCTTTAGTTCATTATGGTCATGACCATAGTGAAATAAATAACACAGGATAATAAAATAGTTTTTGCCCTTAAAAATGACCTGGGTAAAAGGATGTACACGTGAATCGTTGAATACCAGCATAGTCATTCACTGAGCAGTGTTGAAGCATCCCATGTTCTGGCACTTCTGGCACTGGGAAGCCATCATAAAGAAGGCGCTACAGTCCCTGTTCTCTTAGTGCAGCTTGCATAGCTGTTAGACTAGAGGGAAAAGTACAAAGAAACTGAGAAACCAATCTAATTACACAATCAAATCCAAAACTTCCAGAATTCAGGAGGACAAAGACAGTAGAACTCCAACTGATGGAGTAGGCATTATAGAGAGTGAGAGGCTTTTTTTTTTAAGTTTTATTTGTAATTGACACATATGTATGTAATTCACACATAACAGTACACATTTATACAGTGACATTTTAATACATTTACATATTATGTAATGATCAAATCAGGATAATTAGCTTATCAACTCAACATCATTTGTGATGAGAACATTCAAAATTCTCTTTTCTAGTTTTTGAAATACATAATGTGATACCGTTAATCATAGTCAACCTACTGTGCAATAGAACACCAGAACTTACTCCTTTCCGTCTGTAATTTCAGACCCATTGACCAATCTCTCCTCCTCGCCCCCCTCCCACCACTCCTCCCCTACCCTCCCCAGCAAAAGGCTCGAATCTTGAAGGAGCACATCAAATAGAGAGAAATAAACTCAGACATGGTTTGTTGAAAATGTGGTGGAATCTGGTTTGGCTAGAATTTCAAATCTGGGGCATCAAAAGTGTGTGTCATTACCCAAAAGTATTTAACAGCTTTCTCTGGTTTAGGAATTCACTAGAAATGAGGCATGCTTTTTAAAAAAGAAAAAAACAATTAGTAATCTTTGAATTTAAATATGTGGGTTTCCATGAAAAACAAATGAGTAGCCTTCCTTGAAAAACTAGCTCTTTGAAGAGTCTGTAGGTTCTGAGGCTCAATGTGTGTGTGTGTGTTTATGTGTGTAAAATGTTATTTTCCTCCTTTTATGTTTGATAAGGAAAAAGACTTTACACTTTTCTGGTCTTTTAAATGCATGAGCTATAAGACTATAATACTTTTAAAAATTTTTTAGTTTATCTGAGGCTTAAAATAACAAAAGAACGTAAAGCTCTAGTGGAAGAGCTGCAAAATTAAGACTGTAAGATCACATAGAGATAAAAAGTTGTATAAAGTAGGCTTTGGGCCGCCAGGCACGATGGCTCATGCCTGTAATCCCAGCACTTTGGGAACCCAAGGTGGCTGGATCGCCTGATCCCAAAAGTTTGAGAGTAGCCTGAGCAACATGGTAAAACCCTTTCCCTACAAAATACAGAAAAAAAAATATTAACCAATTTTTTTAACCTCGCAGCTACTTGGGAGGCTAAGGTGGGAGGCTGGCTTGAGCCTGGGGAAGTCGAGGCTACAATGAGTCATGATTGTGCCACTGCACTCTGACCTGGGCAATAGAGTGAGACTCTATCTCCATACACACACACACACACACACACACACACAGAAACACACAAAATGACTTTTGGTAAGATTATACACAGAGCTTATGGCTTTACTAAGAAATTATTTTGAGCAACCTAAGAAAACACAATTACTACTGTACACTACTTTGTTAAAGTGTACAGGGTAGTAAGAGAAAGCCAAGAGCCTTTTCTAAATGTGCATCCAATTTTAAGAGGCTAAAATAGAAAGCTCTCATATAACCAAGGCCCCGTTAACTTGGGAACCTAGAAAACAGAAGATGTAAGTTTCTATGACAGTTTCTTTAAATTTACGTAAATCATAAACTTGAGGAAGGTAGTTATAAAAGACATTAAGGTTAAGATACTCAGGATTTTATATGTAATAATGTCGATTCCAATATCCTCAACTCTGGCATTGCCAATGAGGAGACCAAAATGAATTGTATTTTATGAAAGGGCTATATTAGGCCAGTGACTTAAAAGTTATGGTATATTTAACGACAAAGCATTGTGGAATCATCTTGTACTACTGTTTATGTAGTAGTTAAAAAAATAAAAAGAAAATGGTACAATTTTAGACAAATCAAAAAAAATTTTTACAAATACTGCAAATCATAGGTTGGTTGCCACTAGACTTCCTGACTCTGCAGTGGTTGGTATATTCACTGTATATTCTTTTAAAACACCAGGCACTTTATAATTTTGTCTGTAATTGTTTATATATTTTTTCTCCACCATATGTTTCAGAACAACTTACTGCTAAGTTACTTTAACCTACTTGCCAGCTTTAAACATGAGTAAAGTGTCAGTTGCAAGACACCTCTGTGCACTATTTTTTTTTCAGAAGCCTCTTTATTCAAAATACCTTTTAAATGCAGTGCATAAAAATAGCAGGCCATTTCCACTTGTAGGCTTTTGAAGCTGGAGAAGACTTGTTTTTCAGATAAGGAAACTGAGTCCCAGCAAGGTGAAATGACTTGCTAGTAAGTGATAGGATTAATCTTATTTTTTGACTCCAAAGCAAATTCTGCCAACTTGAAGATGCTTGTCCCAACTTCTGGAAATTCACCTTATCAGTGTTTGTATCACAATCCCATTCTTAATAATATTTTATTCACATTAGAAATAAATGTCTACTTATCATTTGTACATGTCATGCAAACATTTTGGCACCAGATGTGGGTACAAGTAGAAAGTATCAGCATGTTCATCTCAGAACTGGATTTTATCTAATAAATAGAATGTTCTGTTTATTCACTGGTATTCATGCATACCTGCTGTGTTTTAACATTTTGATAAATCCAGGGAATCAAATATGAATACATATATTCCCTGAATTCAACAAAGTAGGCATTGGCGCTGCCAGGAGACACAATGGTGAATGGCATGCAGTCTTTACCCTGGTGGAGCTTGGAGCTTATCACCTATTGTAGAGGTGGGGCCATACACAGATCATTTCAGCACAGCATGTTAAGGGGGAGCTCCAGGGATCATGGGAGTACATGGGCCCAGTCCCTAATTAAATCTGATGGAGTACAGGCAAAGTTAAGGAAGGCTTTTTAGAGGAGAGGGCATTGGGTTTGAGCCCTGGCAAGAACAGGATTCCAGGAAACGGGAACAAAGACTAAAGACAAGGAAGAGCCTTGGGGTACTCCAGTGTAGAGGATCATGAGATGGGAGAGAGAGAAGAGGGCAGGCACAGGCAGAGGCCAGGCTGTGAAGGGCTTTTATAAGCCTGACCAACGAACTTGCATTCATCTTTCAAATAGCGGGTGGTGGGGTTGGAGGGGGGCCTTAAGGTTTTATACATTTACCTGACCAGGTATGCATTTTAAATATATCACTTTGGTGGTAGCGTGGGCTGTGCATTAGAGGCCAGCAAGATTGTATATTAAGAAATCAGTGAAAAGAAAGAGAAAATAAAATCAAAAAGAAATCAGTTAGGTTTCAGGTAGTTGTTGGCCTGAGCTAACAGTGGCCAGGGGAATGAGAGAAATCGGTGAATTGCTGGGAGATGCTCCGATGCTAGAAATAAATGGACTTGATGACTGATTACATGTGAGGGCAGAGGAAAAGCATGTCAATGGCATCCAGGGGGCTTAAACAATTAGGCTGTGGTGGGATGGGGATGTTTTGAGTTGGGACCCAGGAGAAGCAGGTCTAGAGGGAAAAAGATCCATATTCAGTGTGGGCCCAGCTGTCGGTTTTGAGGCACGAGTGAATTATCTAAGGGTTTGGAATCCATTCTTTCATATTGTTGCAACTTTTTTCCTCTTAAAGAGCAAATTTCTCAAGAAATGTGTCTCCTTTCATTATTTTGTTGTTGTCGTTTTGCATAATACAGCTGTCATGCTCCTGTGAAAAGCCAGTTGTGAGACAAGCTGTTCAATACTATTGGGCAATGTTTGAAAACGATGGGGCTCGGTAGTATATGAAGGAAGGAGAGAATATTCCTAGTTCTAGTCGTCCTGTAAGCATTTCAGTGAATTAAATGTAGTAAATTTCTATTGTGCGTAGCAATTAATAGGAGTGAAACATTTCAGAGAAAAAAACGTGTTTAAGAATATTTTTGTTTTTAGAAATTTGATGTGTTTGGTTACAACATATGCCCAAATGATTAGTATCTTCAGGTTTTTGTGTAATGTTGCCTGTGTCTTGTTACCTCAAACAGACATTCTACAAATACAGGCATGCACTGCTTCACGATGGGGATAATTCTGAGAAATGCTTTGCTAGGTGATTTCGTTGTTGAATGAACATCACAGAGTGCACTTACACGCACCTAGATGGCTTGGCCTACTACACACCTCGAATTTACGGTGTAACCTATTGCTCCTAACCAACACAGCTGTACAGCGTGTTTACTGTACTGAATACTGTAGGCAGTTGTAACACAATGGTATTTGTGTCTCTAAACATGTCTAAAATAGAAAAGGTACGTAAAAGTATGGTATTATAATCTTATGGGATCACATATGCAGTTCGTTATTGACCAAAATGTTGCCTTGTGGCATGTGGCACATGACTGTTCTCATTCAGCGCCTACTAGGTACTGGGTACTGGGACAGCATTGGCCATAAGTGGGGACCACCGTAGCCATACTCCCTCCTTCACAGAGTTTATAGCCTGACTGTGGATTATAAACCCTGATATGATCTTCCTGTCTGCATCTGCTTAATATAATTAACATACATCGTGAGGACGACTTACAACTCTTAAATTCTGGAAGAGTGAATATCTATACCTCCAGAAGGCACTTCCGTATTCAGAGGTAGAAAAAGGAAGGAAGGATTCAGTACTGCCTTGGTTTTTTGCCTGTTGTGGTGGGGCTGGTGGAATTGTTCCTCAGAGCAGAAACAGGACCAGATATGGACAGTAACTCCTGTTTATTCCTGAGTGGCTAAGAAATAAGGAGTTATCAATTGTTTGCTTAAAAAGGTAAAGACAAAAAAAGAGAGAGAGAGAGAGATTGAATACACAGGTTTTAGAATTAGAAGGAAGTTGGAACCTGGTACTTCCTTGACATTTTGATTTTGAAAACCTTGAAATCCACTGAGAAGCTTAAATAATGCAAACTTAATTTTAAAACCAAATGGGATAATTTTTTCAGCAAAGCACAATACACTATTTCTGTATTTTTTTATTTTTTTATTTTATTCTATTTTTTGAGAGTCTCTCTTGTTGCCCAGGCTGGAGTGGAATGGCGTGATCTTGGCCCACTGCAACCTCCGCCTCCCAGGGTCAAACAATTCTGCCTCAGCCTCCCAAGTTACTGGGATTACAGGCATGTGCCGCCACGCCTGGCTAATTTTGTATTCTTAGTAGAGACAGGTTTTCACCACGTTGGTCAGGCTGGTCTTGAACTTCTGACCTCATGTGATCCACCCGCCTCAGCCTCCCAAAGTGGGATTACAGGCATAAGCCATGGCGCCCAGCCTATTTCTGTATCTTTTCTGTGCCCAGCCTTACCTCTGTTCCTCATTTTTAAGGGAATGATAGCCCTTCTTTTGTCTAGCTAATCCCTTGTTTTCTCTTTTCCATTTTCCCCTGGTATCTTACCTCCTTCTATATCTTAAAATTCTCCCTCTTCACTTAATTTCTTTTCCTCACTTGCTCCCATTCTAAAATATTCCTCTAGACCTACTCTCTTTCTGTGTTCCACTGGGAGTATTTGCATCCCTTACTGAGCTTTTAGAAAGAAGTCTATAGAAAGGTGTCTTTCTGTTGGCTTTCTCACTCTATTTTCTCATTCATCCCCATGCCGTCTGGTTTCCTTTTCTTTTTTCTTTTTTGAAACAGACTCTTATTCTGTCACCCAAGCTGAAATGCAGTGGTGTGATCTCAGCTCACTGTAACCTCTGGTTCCCAGATTCAAGCAATTCTCCTGCCTTAGCCTGCCAAGTAGCTAGGATTATAGACACCTGCCACCACGCCCTGCTAATTTTTGTATTTTTAGTAGAAACAGGATTTTGCCACATTGGCCAGGCTGGTTTCAAACTCTTGACCTCAAGTGATCTGCCTGCCTCTACTTCCTAGGGTGCTGGGATTACAGGCATGAGCCACCGCACCCAGCATGGTTTTCTT
This sequence comes from Cacajao melanocephalus, assembly GCA_963573385.1. Taxonomy (NCBI): domain Eukaryota; kingdom Metazoa; phylum Chordata; class Mammalia; order Primates; family Pitheciidae; genus Cacajao; species Cacajao melanocephalus. The sequence continues at coordinate 47,567 of CAUYLG010027284.1, forward strand.
AGTTTGCTGAAGGCCTAGTTGCCAACTTTGATGGTTTTCAGTCCTCATCCTGCTTGCTCTCTCTGTGCAGGGAACAATGTCCCTCATTCCTGGGTTCCTCCTTGGCTCCTGCCTGTGTTGCTTTTGCTGGCCACCTCGTTTGGTGTATCTCTCAAAGGTTGCTGCTCTCTGGAGTGCTGCCTTCCACCTCAGTGCTCTCCTTGGCCCAAGACTGAGTATGGGGAGCTCAGCTGTCTACCAGGACACTCCTGATTGCCCCTACTCTGTCCTGAGTCTGCCTCTTTCCATACCCTCCTCCTCATCATGCCTTGGATCAGGGCATCGCTCCTGCCCCAGTTACCCAATCAGTCCATGTTCCTCCCCATCAGGTTGAGTCAATTCTACCCTCTAGCCCCCTCAAAGCTCACACCTGGGTCTGTTTCACCATCAGAGATACTTGAACAAAGGACTGGGGGATACAGGGTTGTGAAATCAACATCTCCATACCTACAAAGACCGCAGTCCACAGCGTGCCTCCAAGTGTGCTCCATGGATTTACGGCCCACATATATTTAAAGAAAAAAAATAGACTTAATATTTAGAGCAGTTTTTGGTTCATAGTAAAATTGAGCAGAAGGTACAGAGTTTCCCATATACCCACTACCCCTACACATGCATGGCCTTTCTCATTGACATCCCACACCAGAATGGTGCGTTTGTTACAATTGCTGAACCTACATTCACACATCATTATCCCCCAAAGTCCATCGATTACATTAGGGTACACTCTTGGTGTTGTATATTCTATGGGTTTGGACAAAGGTATAATGACATGTTTCTACCGCTATAGTATCATACAGAATCAGTTCACCACCCTAAAAATCTTCTGCACTCTGCCTGTTCATCTCTCCCTTTCTCTAACCCCTGGCAACCACTGATCTTTTCAGTATATCCACAGTTTTGCCTTTCCAAGAATGGCATATAATTGGAATCATGTAGTATGTAGCCTTTTAACACTGGCTTCTTTCACTTAGTAATATGCATTCATTACCGCCACATCTTTTCATGACTTCATAACTCATTTCTTTTTAGCACTGAATAATATTCCATCATCTGGATATACCACAGTTTTTTACGCATTCACCTGCTAAAGAACACGGTTACCTCCATGTTCTGGCAATCATGAATGGAGCTATTGTAAACATCCATGTGCATGTTCTTGTGTTGACATACATTTTCAACTCCTTTGGGTCAATACCAAAGAGCGTGATTGCTACATCAAACATGAAAATTACACTTAGGTTTGTTAGAAGCTGCCAAACATTCACAGCGACTGGACCATTTTGCATTTCCACCAGCAATGAATGAGAATTACTGTTTCTCCACATCCTTGTCAGCATTTGGTGTTGTGAGTGTTTTGGCTTTTGGCTATTTTAATAGATGTGTAGTGGCATCTAATCTTCATTTGCATTTCCCTAAGGACATAGGATGGGGAGCATTTTTTCATATGCCTATTTGACATTTGTATTTCTTCTTTTTTTGAAAACCTAATTTGATAAGAAAGACAACATAAGATCTAACATCTTAACAAATGAAGTGAACAATATAGTTATTATACACTGTATCGTTAACTACAGAGACAATGCCGCACATCAGATCTCTAGAACTTATGTCTTGCATAATTGAGACTTTATGTGTGATGATTAGCAGCTTCCCATTCCCACATCCCGATTCCCTGGCAAGCACAATTCTGCTCTCTGATTTGATGAGTTTACTGCTCTGGGTGCCTCCTATAAGTGAAGTCATGCAGTATTTATCTTTCAGTGACTGGCTTATTTCACTTAGCATAATATCCTCAAGGATCATCCATGTTGTAGCATGTTTCAGAATGTCCTTCCTTTTTCAGACTAAATAATATCCCACTGTATGTATATGCCACCTTTTAAAATATCCATTCATCTGCCAAAGGACATCAGGTTGTTGCCACATCTTGACTGCTGTGAATAGTGCTGCAGTGAGCGTTGGAGTGCTAATATCTCTTTTGAGATCCTGATTTCAATGGTTTGGGATTGGATTGCCACATCATATCGTATTTTTATTTTTAATTTTCTGAGGAATTTGTATACTGTTTTCCATAGTGGTGGCATCATTTTCCATTCCCATCAATAGTACAAGGTTTCTTATTTCTCCACATCCTTACCAACATGCTTTTTAAAAATATATATATAATAGCCATCCTAACAGGTGTGAGGTAGTATCTCATGGTTTTGACTTGCACTTCTCTGATGGTTAGTGTGATGTTGAGTATTTTTCATATACATGTTGACCATTTTTGTCTTCTTTGAAGAAGTATCTATTAAGTCCAGGCCCATTTTTAAGTTGCTATTGAGTTGCAGGATTTTATTTAATTTCTGAAATTAAATGTGACCATATAGGCCGGGCTTGGTGGCTCACACCTGTAATCCCAGCACTTTGGGAGGCTGAGATAGGTGGATCACTTGAAGTCAGGAGTTCAAGACCAGCCTGGCCAAAATGGTGAAACCCTCTCTCTACTACAAAATACAAAAAAAAAAAAAAAGTCAGCCAGGCATGGTGCTGCATGTCTGTGGTCCCAGCTACTTGAGAAGTTGAGGCAGGAGAATCACCTGGGAGGTGGAAGCTGCAGTGGTGAGCCAAGTTCATGCCACTGCACTCCAGCCTAGGCAACAGAGCTAGTCTCCGTGTCAAAAAAAAAAAAGGCCATCTATGTGTGATCCATATGTCTTCTTTGATGAGATGTCTGTTAAGGCATTTAGCCCTTTTTTTTGAGAGAGAGTCTCAATCTGTCACCAAAGCTGGAGTGCAGTGATGTGATCACTGCTTTCTACAGCCTCTATCTTCTGTATGCAAGCAATCCTCTGCCTCAGCCTCCCGAGTAGCTGGGACCACAGGCGCGTGCCACCACACCTGCGTAATTTAATTTCTGGAATTAAATAAGAAATCTTTACTGTCTGAAATTCACCTCTTATCTGACATATGGTTTGCAAATATTCCCTCTCATTCCTTAGGTTGCCTTTTTACTCTATTGATTGTTTCCTTTGTTGTGGAAAAGCTTCATAGTTTGATGGACTCTCACTTGTCTATTTTTGCTTTTGCTGCCTGTGCTTTTGGTGTTATATCCACGAAGTCATTGCCAAAACCAATGTCATGATACTTTTCTACTATGTTTTCTTCTAGGAGTTTTACATTTTCAGGTCTTATATTTAAGTTTTTAATCCATTTCAATTAATTTTTGTTTATGATATAAGGGTCCAGTTTCATTCTTTTGCATGTGGATATTCAGTTTTCCTAACATCATTTGTTGAAGAGACTGCCTTTTCTCTATTGCATATACTTAGCACCCTTGTCAAAGATCAGTCGACCATATATTTGATTTTCCATCTATATGTCTTTTTTTGGTGAGATGTCTGTTGAGACATTTAGCCCCTTTTTTTCCCCTCGTTTTTGAGACAGGATCTCACTCTGTCACCAAAGCTAGAAGTTCAATGGTACAATGACTGCATACTGCAGCCTCTACCTCCCAGGCTCAGGCAACGCATTGCCTCAGCCTCCAGAGTAGCTGGGACCACAGGCACGCAACACCATGCCTGGTTAATTTTTTAAATTTTCACTTTTAGAGATGGGGTTTCCCCATGTTCCCATGCTGGTCTCAATCACCTGGCTTCAAGCAATCCTCCTGCCTCAGCCTCCCAACATGCTGGGATTACAAGCATGAGCCACAATACACAACTTGTCCCATTTTTAAAATCAGGTTGCTCATTTTCTTATTGTTAAGTTTTAAGAGTTCTTTTTGCATTTTGTATAACAGTCCTTTATCAGATATATATTTTCCAAATATTTTCTCAGTCTCTGGCTTGTCTTTTTATTCTCTTAATAGTGTCTTTTACAGAGCAGAAATTTCTAATTTTAATGAAGTTTAGCTTATCAGTTCTTTCTTTCATAGATGGTGTCTTTGGTGTTGGATGTAAAATGTCATCACCAAACACAAGGTCATCTAGATTTTTCTCCCATGTTATCTTTTAGGAGTTTTATTGTTTTGTGTTTTACATTTAGTTTTGTGATCTATTTGCGTAAATTTTGTGAATGGTGTAAAGCCTGTGTCTAGATTCATTTTGTTGAATGCAGATGTTCAGTTGTTCCTGCATCATTTGTTGAAAAGACTATCTTTCCTCCATTGTATTGCCTTTGATTCTTTGTCTATGATCAGTTGACTATATTTATGTTAGTTATTTTTGGGCTTCTATTTTATTTCATTAATCTATTTGTCTACTCTTTCACCAATATCACACTGTCTTTATTACTGTACCTTTATAGCAGGTCTTGAAGTTGGTAGTGTCAGAACTTCAACTTTGTTCTTGTTTATCATTATTCTGTTGGCTATTCTGGGTCTTTTGCCTATCCATATAAAAGTTAGAATAAGTTTGCCCATATCCACAAAATAACTTGATGGAGTTTTGATTGAGATTGTGTTGAATTTCTAGATCAAGTTTGGAAGAACAGACATCTTAACCACATTGAGTCCTTCTTTCCATGAACATGGAATATCTTGCCATTTATGTAGGTCTCCAATTTCTTTTGTCAGTTGTATATTTTTCTTCTTATAGACCTTGTACAAATTTTATTAGATTTAAAATTGTTTATAGTCATGCTAATATAAATAGTATTGTGTTTTCAATTTCAAATTACACTTGTTTATTGCTGGTATATAATAAAGCTATTAACTTTTACATATGAACCTTGTATATAGGAGGCTACCTTGCTACAATTTGTACCATTTTTATTTTATTTTTTTCTTCTGCTTCCTTTGTATTTCATTTTTTCTTCTTTTTCTAATTTCCTAAGTTAGAAATTTATATTATTGACTTTAGATTCCTTCTTTTTTAACATCTGCATTCAATGCTATAAATTTTGTTTAAGCACTTGTTTTCCTGTAACCTATAAGTTTTTCTAAGTTGCAGTTTCATTTTCATTTAATTTAAAATATTTTGAAATTTCTCTTGAGATTTCTTATTTGACCACTGTGCTATCTAGAAATGTATTATTTAATCTCTAATTATTTTAGGAGTTTCTAGTTAATCTTTCTGTTAATGATTTTTAGTTTAATTCCATTGTGTTTTGAAAGCATATATTGTATTATTTGTAGTCTTTTAAATTTGTTAAGGTGTTTTTATGGCCCCGAATATGTTCTATCTTGATGAATGTTCCATGTGAGTTTGTGAAGAATGTGTATTCTGCTGTTATTGGATAAAATAGTCTATAGATGTGAACTACATTAAATTGATTGATGGTATTGTAGAGTTCGACTTTGTCCTTGCTGATTTTCTGCCTGCTGGATCTATCCACTAACTAACACTTCTGATAGAGAAGTATTAAGGTCTCCAACCCTAATAGTGGATTCATCTACTTCTCGTTGCAGTTCTATCAGGCTTTGCCTCATAGATTTTTGACACTCTGTTGTCAGGCACATACATAATGTCTTTTCATTGGTACATTTAGACCATTGATATTTAGAATGGTTATTTATATAGCTGGATTAACATTTATCATGTTTGTTACTGTTTTATATTTGTTGTTCTTGTTCTTTGCTTCTATTCTTGTCTTCTCTTTTTCTGCCTTTTATGGCTTTAATTAAGCATTTTATAATATTTAATTTCTTTCTTAATCCATGAGTTATATTTCTTTCTTTTTTTTTTTTACTTTTTTTTTTTTTTTTTTTTTTTACTTTTTTCAGTGGTTGCTCTAGAGTTTGCCACATACATTTACAGCCAATCCAGGTCTTCTTTCAAATAACATGATACTGCTTCACAGGTAAGATGATTACCTTTTCATAATAAAAATTTTTAATTCCTCCTTCCTATCCCTAATATCACATTGTTGTCATTCATTTTACTTATACATAAGCATACATATGTATAATCAAATATTATTGTTGCTAGTATTATTTTGAATAAACCATTATCTGTTAGATCAATGAAAAATATGAAAAATAAAAATTTTTATTTTTCCTTCATTTATTCCTTCTCTGATGGTGTTTTTTTCTTTATGTAGATCCAAGTTTCTGGCCTATATAAGTTTTTTCTCTCTAAAGAATCTTTTTAAGCATTTCTTGCCAGGCAGATCTATTACAATGTTTTCCCTCAATTTTTGTTTATCTGAGAAAGTCTTTATTTCTCCTTTACTTTTAAAGGATAGTTTTACAGGGTATAGAATTCTAGGATGATGGGTTTTTTGTTTTGTTTTTCTCTCTTAACACTTACAGTATTTCACACTACTGTCTTCTTATTTGCATGGTTTCTGAGGAAAAGTTCAGATGTAATGTACTCCTCCATAGGAGGCAAGGTGTTTTTTCATATGGTTTCCTTCAAAATTTTTTCTTTATCTTTAATTTTCTATAGTCTTAATATGATATGATTAGGGGTAGTTTTTGTTTAGTTGGTTGGTTTTTTTGGCATCAATCCTGCTTGATGTTCTCTGAGCTTCTTGGATCTGTGTTTTGGTGTCTGACAGTAACTGAAGGGAAATTCCCAGTCTTCATGGCTTCAAATATTTTTAATGTGCCCTTTCACTGTTTATGCTTCTTCTAGTATTCTCATTACATCTGATTACACCTTTTGTAGTTGTCCCATAGTTCTTGGATATTCTGTTCTCGTTCTCTCTCTCTCTCTCTCTCTCCCTTTTTTTTTTTTCAGTACTTTTCTCTTTTTAGTCTCAGTAGTTTCTATTGAGATACAAGCTCAGAGATTCTTGCCTCAGTCTATTGATTAGCCCATCAAAAGTATTCTTCATTTCTGTTACATTGTTTTTTATCTCTAGTATTTCTTTTTGATTCTTTTATTAAATTTCCATGTCTCAGCTTATGTTTCTTATCTGTTCTCACATGCCCTCTACTTTATTCCTTATAGTCATTAGTATCTTTATCATTGTCTTGTTTCATTTGTGCTGCTATAACAGAATACCACAGACAAGATAATTTATGCAGAACATAAATTTATTTCTCACAAATCTGGAGGTTGAGAAGTCCAGTATCAGGTTGTTAGTATCTGATGTCTGGTGCCTTCTTGCTGGAAGGCAGAAAAGCAAGTGAGGATGAAAGTTGTATCCTCACATACCAGAAAAGTGAAAAAGAGACCCCTACTAGTGCAGACCCTTTTGATATTGGTGTTAATCCATTCATAAGGGCAGGGCCCTCATGACCTAAACACCTTCCATTAGGCCCACCTCTCAATACCATTGCATCGAGGATTAAGTTTTCAACACAAGAGTTTTAGAGTGGACAAAACCATTTCAACTATAACAATCACAGTTGTTTTACATGGACACAGGGAGGGGAACAACACACACTGGGGCCTGTTGGTGCATAGGGTGCGGGGAGAGAGAGAGCATTAGGAAAAATAGCTAATGCATGCTGGTCTTAATACCTAGGTGATGGGTTGATAGGTGCAGCAAATCACCATGGCACACATTTGCCTAAGTAACAAACTTTCACATCCTGCACCTCTACTGGAACTTAAAATAAAAATAGTAATTTAAAGAAAAAAACAAAGTAGGCCTTGTGTGGTGGCTCACGCCTGTAATCCTAGCAGTTTGGGAGGCCGAAGATGATGGATCACCTGAGGTTGGGAGTTCAAGATCAGCCTGACCAACATGGAGAAACCCCATTTCTACCAAAAATACAAAATCAGCTGGGCATGGTGCATGTCTGTAATCCCAGCTACTAAGGAGGCTGAGTCAGGAGAATTGCTTGAATCCAGGAGGTGGAGGTTGTGGTGATCCGAGATCACACCATTGCACTCCAGCCTGAGCAACAAGAGCAAAACTCCGTCTCAAGAGGAAAAAAAAACAAAAAAAAACAAAAAAAACAGAGAAAACAAAGTAATGACAAAAACTGCAATTACTTTTGCCCCAACCTAAATACTTGAATTCAGTTTAACGAAGTCTGACTTTGACTCTGATTGAACTGTAGCATTACTTGTTCAATTTCAGGCACTACTCAATTTGCTTTTCTGAAATTAATCTAACCATTAGCAATATGTGTGATCTTGGGAAAGAGAGAGTGATAAACATCACTTAGAGGCACAATTCAGTGTAAAAACAGAAAATAGTTGTTCTAAATTGGCCTCAGCCTCCCTCCCAAGTAACTGGGATTACAGGCACATGCCATCATGCCTGGCTACTTTTTGCATTTTTAGTAGAGATAGGGTTTCGCCATGTTGGCTAGGCTGGTCTTGAACTCCTGATCTCAAGTGATCCACCCACCTCGGCCTCCCAAAGTGCTGGGATTACAGGCATGAGCCACCGTATCCAGCCTGAAAGCTACTTTAAAGCAAACAATTGGCCAACTTTTTCTATAAAGAGCTATAGAATGAATATTTTTGGCTTTGTGGCCCAGACAATGTCTGTCATAGCTACTTTGTCATTGCATTGCAAAGGCAGCCATAGACAAGAGGGTGTAACTGTGCTCCAATGACACTTGTACAAGAACATTCCAATGACATTTACAAAACAGGCTGCAGGCTGGATTTAGTTGACCGACGCCTGTTCTAAAGGAGAGAGAGGACTCCCCCTTCTTCTGCTCTGTCTCCAAGCAGCCTTTCAGAGACCTTGCTAGGATTGCCTTTGGGGTTTCTAAATCCCCAGATCTGTTCTCCCCCAAAATGTTATAAACAATGAATAGTCTGACCCCTCTTGCTAATATATTGCAGAGGCCTGAAATGTCCTTCACTAGTGGAGTGGAAGATGTATGACACATTCTTTTTTTTTTTTTTTTTTTTTTTTGAGACAGAGTGTAGTGATGTAATCTCAGCTCATTGCAACCTCCGACCCCCGGGTTCATGGGATTCTCCTGCCTCAGCCTCTCGAGTAGCTGGGATTACAGGCATCCACCACCAAACCTGGCTAATTTTTTGTATTTTTAGTAGAGACAGGATTTCACCATGTTGGCCAGGCTGGTCTCAAACTCCTGACCTCAGGTGATCCGCCTGCCTCGGCCTCCCAGAGTGCTGTGATTACTGGGGTGAGCTACCGCGCACATTCTAAGCATTGTGTAAGCATTTGTAAAATTTTTTACTCAAGTCTTTATGAGATAGACACATGAATTTCTTCTAAAACCTCACCAGAAAACAACTTTGTAATGTCAGGAGTGCCCTGTCTGTGTTTCAGTGGGCTATGTAAATTTTAGACTGGGACAGTAGAATTTAACGAGTCATAAAAGCTGAGATAAGGCTGGGCATAGTGGCTCACATCTGTAATGCCAGCATTTTGGGAGACTAAGTTGGGCAGATCACTTGAGGTCAGGAGTTTGAGACCAGCCTGACCAACATGGATAACTGTCTCTACTAAAACACAAAAATTAGCCGGGTATGGTGTCACACCCTGTAATCCCAGCTATCTGGCAGGCTGAGGCAGAAGAATTGCTTGAACTTGGGAGGCAGAGGTTGCAGTGAGCCAAGATTGCACCATTGCATTCCAACCTGGGCAAGAGAGTGAGACTCCATCTCCAAGATAATAAATAAATAAAATAAACTGGGATAAGCCTGGGGACTGAGAGGATACCCATGTGCCTGGTATGGTTATGCTATTCACAATTCACAGCCTATGGGAAAAAATACAAAGATTACTAATATCTCTGAGTTAATAGAGTGGTGGACAGTATAGTAATGCATAAGTTATGCCCATAGACATTAAAGGCAAACATGCCCGCTCCTATGGTGATATACTCCGCAAAATGTCCAAACCAAAGAGCCATGTAAATTAAAATATAAAATAATGGAATCACTAAAACTCTGACGTAACCTGCACCAGGCAAAGAGGTGAAGGAAGCTTGCTAACAATACAGGGAACCTTTTGTCACCTCCCTCTGCCCCCAAGGGACTCCATGGAGGTCACCTGCTACCCTGTTTCCCCATAGCCACGAATCGGGACATCTTTTATGAGCCTGACTGAATGGGACTGCCTAGTAGTGAAGCTAGTGCCAGGGGAGCTGTGGGGCTGGGACTCTGACTTTATCCTTGTTATATCCTGGTGCCATTTTGAGTGTCTTCAGACTAGCCTCCTATTCTGAAACCTAACCAGAGCGAGACTTTATCCACCCAGCATCTTTTGCCCCCCAATGCAGTCAAAATCAATGTGTGCATCATGGCCTTCAGTGGGTTGAGTTCCCTTAAAATTTCAAATTCCTCTCTTTCACTTTCCTTATGTCTCAGATCTCTAAATATCCCCAAGAAAAGTTGATGATATCCCTTTTATCCCTCAGATAAAAAAGAGATTGGCTATCACTGATCTCTTTTTTATCTGACATCCGAATGCCTTGTAAATTATATTTCAGTTCAACGATTTCTTGAACACCTACTATACCTTCATATTGTAAAACTGAATAAGAATGGTATAGAATATTACTTCGTCATCACATGGATGCATAAACTGATTTGTTTTCCTACTGACTCTTCTTATAGGAGTGTAGTGCACGTAAGTTAATAATTTTATACGTCTTTTCTCACCATTTATCTTTAGACATTTAATTTTTCATTTTAAAAGTCCATTTTGAATAAATTTATTGTCAACTTTGAAGAGGACTGGTTTATCTTAGTTCAGTCTAATATTATGTACTTTTATGCTTGAATTATTTACTACGGGTTGGTTATTGACCTATTTTACTTGTTTTATGGAACACATATTTTCAGTGGAGACACTTAGGCTAAGCTCTATTTATTTATCCCACAGTACATTAACCATGAAACTATCTAACTACAGTGAAACCATGCTAATCTGGAACCCTCAGGGAATGGGTTATTCAAGATAGCTGAGTTTTAAGAATTAACATTAACTATTTGTGATGGAAATCTTTCTAAAATGGATTATAGTTTTCCCTCTTACCTTGAAAGCATATCAAGTCTCATTTAACTTTGGTAATAACTCATGGTCATCAGTAAGTATTGGACTATATATCTCCTTTAACTCGGCCTTTCTGTTTTGTTTTAGTTGTTTTGGTTTTTTTGTTTTCTGTTTAGTTCTCATTGGCCTTTCTTGGAAACTTAACTGTTTCTTCAATTACCGTCAGTTGTATTTCTCATTAGTTCTACCTGCAGGCCTCGCCCTGCCCTTCAAAGTGCAGCGTTTATGCTTCTGTGGACTTGGAGATCAGGTAGTGGAGCTTGTTAGAATATAGCCAGCAAGAAAAAGGGCTTCCAGAGCCCACTAATGGGCCAGATGCCATGGTTGTATATTAACTTGCAAGCAACACTTTTCTCAGCTCTCTGTGTATTTTAGCCAATTGGGTGTTAAAATGAGGGATATCTGCTCTAACTCCCTCCTTCAACATTCTTGTCCACTTGGCAGAGTTCTAAAGAGGCTGATTCTAGCTCGGAAAGGAGAGCCATTGGGCCTTGAGTCTGGGAACTGAGGGAAGTATTTGAATACAGCTTAGAAAATAAAATTAAAACAGGCCTCATTTTAAGTTTGTAGTTTATTCAATGACACCTATATTGAGATAATATCCTGTTAATTCCCCTTCTCTTCTTTATCCTATTGATTTCTTTAAAAATAAACTCTAAACATATCTTCTTTTGACTTGCAATTTATTTAAACTAAAGCTAAAGCCTTAATTCTTTTGTTTATTTGTTTATTTTTGAGACAGAGTCTCTCTCTCTTTTCCAGGCTGGACTGCAGTGGTGTGATCTTGGCTCACCGGAACCTCCGTCTTCTGGATTCAAGCAATTCTCATGCCTCAGCCTCCCAACTAGCTGGGATTACAGGCACATGCCACCATGCCCAGCTACTTTTTGTATTTTTCAGAGAGACATGGTTTTACCACGTTGGCCAGGCTGATCTTGAACTCCTGACCTCAAGTGATCCGCCTGCCTCACCCTCCAAAAGTGCTGAGACTACAGGCGTGAGCCACCGCACTTGGACTAAAGCCTTAATTCTAAAACAGCATCTCTAGTGAAAATTGCAGAGTCCACAATGATTGTAACCTTTTTGTCGTTATCGTTGTTAGGCACATTATCATGGATGCACTGCATACGTTTTTTACTCTAGGCACTTTGCACAGTAACATGAAAAATGCTTTGTTAAATGGCCTGTGAGCATTAGCCTGGAAGCCTTGGGGTATCTTACATTTACATGCTGCTTTACAGCTTCTGCAGTACCTCCAGCTTTTCTTATTGGACCTTGAGAACAAGGCAGACATTTATATTGACTCCATGTCAGAGACAGGAGATCAGGGTGCAGAGGTGTCGAGTGACTCAGATCACACCGCTGTTCACACTCTCAAATTTGAGCTCAGATCCTCTGCTTCCAAGGCTGGTGGAGTTTTTTCACTGGCTTCACGTGCTGGTATGGCGGGTAATAGGTAAGACTTAGTTCTGATTATGTAGATTGGGACTGCCAACCCCTCTGCGTACATGGAGTGTCAGGCCACCCAGAAAGAAAGGAGGGGAACTTGATGGGCATGTGATCCTGAGGGGACAATGTCTCATCATCTTCAGCTAGTCGTCATCCTGCTGCTACAGCTGGAGACAGGTGGAGACTGTCTGGGATTTGATGACTTAACTCCAACTGGTTAGCTGGGTGCAGTAAATGGGAACCCTGATACTAAATATAGTGGCTTTAATTATGAGTGTCCCACATTTTTAGAGAACTGTGTGTTGTTTTGTTTAATTGTGTTTTGGCCACATATTAGAAGCCAGTTAATGAAATTATTATTTTTCAAAACTAGACACATAAGTGTTTGGGAATATATTCTAATCCATTTCTTAATATAAAAAAATTCCTGTGCCACTTGTATTCAAAGCACACGTTTTCTTTATTTTGACTTTTTTTTTTTTCTCAAAACAGGGTCTTGCTCTATCGGCCAGGCTGGAGTGAAATGCAATCTTGACTCACTGAAACCTCTGCCTCCCAGTTCAAGCAATTCTCCTGCCTCAGCCTCCCAAGTAGCTGGGATTGCAGGTGTGCACCACCACACTGGCTAATTTTCGTATTTTTAGTAGAGATGAGGTTTTACCATATTGACCAGGCTGGTCTCGAACTCCCAACTTCATGATCTGCTCGCTTAGGCTTCCCAAAGTGCTGGTATTACAGGCATGAGCCACCATGCCCAACCAATTTTGACTTCTTGATTTTAAAATATAGCTTTTCTTTGGGCTGGAAAAAGAAATGGTCTTTGGCAAAAATAATTTGTGTAACTGGATTTAATATGTCATTTAGAAATTCTATGGCTTGTTGTTTTAAGAATTATTTTATAAGATACATTAAGCTATTGTTTTTAAAGGTCTATTAAAATATTGCATTCCATGTAGATTAATATTTAAATAAACCTTAAAGAAATTTATATTTTTATTTTCATTTATATGTGAGTGTGTGTATTTGCTGATTGACTGGAGATTGCCTCCAGAAAAGTCAACTAAACCTCAGATTTCTAAAATGTTCTCTTTATCAAGTTTTTTTTTTTAAATCAGAAATTTAGGCTGATTTATTTATTTAACTGGTTGGTCCTATCCAGTTAGTCCTGTAATTAAAAATTTATTTCTCAAAGATGTTACTAAAATCTTAGAAATTAAAGCTTTAAAACCTAAAGATGTGTATGGAAGTGATTACATTTTTTCTATTATTTTGTCCTCTCTCTCCCAGCATGATTAATTTCACTTTCTGTGTCTTATTCCATGAGCCCTAATGCTTCTGCTGAGATTCCTAATTCAGTGAAACCTGTTTAGGGGATCATCTCTGTTAGGCAGACAGCTGCCGAAAAGGCATTCGCTTTTCGAGTGTGGATTTTAGATTATGACCAATCAAGACTGCGGGCTGGAAGAACACCTGTCAGAGACGTTTTTCTACAAGGAGATGGTCTCTTTAATCAGATTTCATTGTACTTCAGAAAAAGATTCATTTTAAAATGTGAGTAAAATGGCATCTGCTTTTATAATTCATCCTTTTCAGCTGAAACACCAATTTAGAGCTTATTTATGACATTGTTCTATGCTGAAACGAGAAACTGCCACCAAGTGTTAAAAAGGAAGGGCTTTCCCAGACATCCGATTTGTAATTTTCTCCTATGAAAAAAATCTAAAAAGTTTTTTGGAGCTTTTATGTGTGAATGTAATTAATGATAGTAATTCTTATGAGCAAACTTTCAAAACATTTAAGCTAAATCGTGAAAACATGTAACGAAACCTGGGAAACTTGCCTATGTTGAAATGTGTCGCATTTATCTGTGAACAACGCAAAGTATTATTGATACTGACTGGTGTTTAGAGCAACCGCACTCGACTTTCAGCTCCGCTCTAATTAGAGGCACCGTGACGTACATAAAATGCAGGTACTTACATCTGCAGACTCTATTGAGTGTAACTATTAGAAGACAAACTTCATTTTGCAAACTGTAATTTAATGGTATAACAGTGTGCAGACCAGAATATCAGTTAATTTTCAAAACATTTTATTCTACACCAATTAGCTCAGGTCCTGGAGGGCAAAATGACAAGAGGTTACTCGTTCACTATGTATTTAATTAATTGAAAAATGCTCAAATTGCTTTTACAGTTGTTATTAAAAAGTAGAATCAGTGTTGCCAGTGCTCAACCATAATTGGAACCCCAGGGAATTAAATATTTAGCATTAGTAATGTAACAGCACTTAGGACACAAATTTCTATTTTCGTAATGAAAGCTATACACTGTGAGTGCAAGCGGCTGAAACGACAGCTGTGACAAGTGAAATGGCCTGGGATATTTCAATAAGACACCTCATTGGACAGCAAGTCTTACCACATTACTCGTTTGTAAGAGATCTGCAAGTTTAATTCCCAATGGAAACCCGTTACCCAAGTATTTAGATTTCTAATTGCAGGCAGGATGAACGGTTGGGCAAATGTCTTGCCATAAGTGGCTGAAATGTATAGTGCTTGCTAAATAATCCTATATAAGTTCATGCCTTTGTCAATTTAAAAATAGTGGGACTGTCAGGGAATAAAGATCTTGTTTGTTTTAAGTTTAATTACATTTTAAGCATAAATGCTTTCAGTGCTGCAATGAGAAAAGTTGGATATTGGACTCTAATGAGCTGCAGGGGTACATGACTAGAGACCCTAAGGGATTCACTCCGTAAATTAACTGGATAAAAGTACTTGGTTAGGATGTAGTTGAAGGCCGAGCTGTTCTTAAACCCAGTTATAGAGCTGTCTCTCACTCCTGTTTTCATTCTAAACAGGCCCTGTAAGACTTTAACAGCCTCCTGTTACACTGTTGGACTTGTCAAAATGTATTATATTACTCCACTAATAAATCGTATTAAAGGGTATTTGACTTCATTTCTCATTTTCAGAAGGGATCAGGTTGGTAAACACAACTGGCATACATTGCTCTTATTTTAATTTGTTTATGTCACCTAAGTAATATTGAAAGTACACTGTTTGAATTTGCAAACATGACTTGCCTGGAGATGTAAAACTTGCAAAATATTATGTGCAGTGGAAGCAATTAATGAAGACGATTAGAGAATTTTTATCCTTGAAAGAGGTATGACTTTGACATTTTTAGCCCTCATTCAAAGCATTAGAAAACTCCATAGCTAAACTAACATTCTTTGAAGCATGACTGGACTAATTCCTTTGCCAATCATTTGGTCCTTTTTTGGGAAAATGGTTATAGAATACATTGATTTCATAGTTTTCTTTTGCTTACTATTGTCCCTGTGTCAGTTTTTGAGAATTTATTCTAATTGATTATGATTTCTTTTCTATTTTATCTTTTGTACTTTTCAAAACAAAACATGGACCGGGTGTGGTGGGTTGCGCCTGTAATCCTAGCACTAGAGGCTGAGGAGAGTGGATCACTTGAGGTCAGGAGTTCGAAACCATCCTGACCAACATGGCGAAGCCCCATCCCTACTAAAAATACAAAAATTAGCTGGGCGTGGTGGCATGTGCCTGTAATTCCAGGTACTTGGGAAGCTGAGACACCAGAAGCACTTGAAACTGGAGGGTGAAGATTGCAGTTAGCCAAGATTTCGCCGAGCCAATATTGTGCCACTGCACTCCAGCCTGGGCGACAAAGCAAGACTACCTCTCAAAAAACAAAAACAAAACAACACATGCTTACTTTGAGAGAAAAAATAGAGAAGAAGAATGAAGGCCAGGTGCAGTGCTTACACCTGTAATATCAGCACCTTTGGAGGCCGAGGTGGGTGGAACACCTGAAGTGAGGAGTTGGAGACCAGCCTGGCCAAGATAGTGAAACCCCAACTCCACTAAAAATACAAAAAATTAGCCATGCATGGTGGCAGGTGCCTGTAATCCCAGCTACATGGGAGGGAGGCTGAGGCAGGAGAATTGCTTGAACCTGGGAGATGGAGGTTGCAGTGAGCCGAGATTGTGCCACTGCACTCCAGCCTGGGCAACAAGAGCAAAACTCCATCTCAAAAAAAAAATGTAGTTTATTTGATAAACTCTCCCTCTCCCTTTGGCTCTCTCCCCTGTCTTACTTCCCTGCCTGACAGTCACTTTTGCTAACCATTTGAAGGAATCCTTTTGTAACATGTTCCATGCATATTATACATGTGCATATATGGGTATATTATATGTATGTATTACTTACAGCATATTTGAATTATTCCATGGAAGTCTGTGACTTGCTTTTTTTCCCACTTATTTTATTATAGACATCTTCCTCTATTGGTGCCCAAGATCATTCTTATTGTTTTTAATAGCTATTTATTATTCGTATTTTGGAGGTACAAAATTTACTTCTTCCCTATCAATGTCATTTAAAGTTTTTGTTTTGGCAAATAATGCCATGGGGAATATTTTTTTCTTTTGAGACAGAGTCTCACTTTGTCACTCAGGCTGGTGTGCGGTGGTGCCGTCTTGGCTCACTGCAACCTCCATCTCTCAGACTCAAATAAATTTTCCCACCTCAGCCTCTGAAGTAGCTAGAGCCACAGATGCACACCACCACGCCTGACTAAAGTTTTGTATTTTTGGTAGAGATGGGGTTTCACCATGTTGCCCAGGCTGGTCTTGAACTCCTGAGCTCAAGCAATCCACCCACCCCTGCCTCCCAAAACTGCTGGGATGACACACGTGAGCCACCGCACCCTGTGGCCCATGGGGAATTTGTGAGTGTGCTAAGTGTGTGAGCTTGCAGCACATGTGTGTGTATACATGTCTTTGTGTACATGTTGTAATACAATATTGGATTGCCACCTATTGATTACTCTATGCCATGCATTTTTCAAAACACCTTTACATATGTTAACTTATTCTATCTTTACAATAAAGTATTAAAAGCTATTACTATCCCTATTTTCCATATAGGGAACATGAGGTACAGAGTTTAGCTTGTCCAAGGCTCCACAGTGAGTAATCAGCAGACCCAGGAGGTTTGGCACACCAGAATCTGAGCTCTTAGCCAATGAAGTGGGCCTACAGAAATACCTGTTTTTCCCTTGTAATTTGCCATTCCTCCTTAGTGAGTTTGAATGTGATTTCACATAGGTGTTGCCATTACATTTCTTCTTCTGAGAATCATCCTGTTCATGTTTTTTGCTCATTTTCCCATAGCGTTGACTTCTTGTCAGATTGCAAAAGATCTTTATTGATTATAGCTACTAACTCTTTGTTATACTTTATCAAATAGATTTTTCTCAGCCTGCTGCTTATATTTTGACTTTGATTTTAACATTATCAAGTTTTGCTTTATGGGTTGCAGTATAAGAAGACTTTTACCACACCCAAAATTACTAGTATATTTTCCTACATTTTTTTCCTTGAACTTTTAATGTTTTTGAAGTTTTGGTTTTTAAACCCCGCGGGATTTATTTGCTTGTGTGGTATGACATAAAGATCAAATCTTTTATTTCTGGTGACATCCACAGTTTCCTCTTACAAATTGTCCATTCTTTTTCCTCCGTGACTTGAAATATGACCTTTGTCTAATGCTGTATTCTGCCTATACATGTCTCTGGATTGCCAGGTTTCATTTATTTATTTATTTATTTTTGATAATGTTTCATTTGTCTGATCCTGCAACATCAACCTTTTTATCATTATAACACAAAAGTAAATCTAAGTCTTTATAGCTTTTTTAAAAATGCTCACTATTAGGTACTCTTAATTTTAAATTATTATTGAAGTAATACATATTTCTAAGTTAGTAAATTACAAACAGTTTAGAAAGCTCTAGTTGTGGTAGGCAGAATAATGATCTCCCAGAGATGTCCACATCCTCATTTCCAGAAACTGAATGTGTTGCGTTACACGGCAAAAGGTGATTGAGATTGCAGATGGACTTAAAATCACTCATCAGCTGACTTTAAAATAGGGAGATTCCCCTGGATTATCTAGGTGAACTGAATATCATCACAAGGGTCCTCAAATGTGGAAGAAGGAGGGAGAAGATGCAGGACCAGAGTGATGCAGCATGAAGAAAACTGAGTGTTGGTGGCCTTAGAGCAGAAGGAATGGAGCCACCAGCTAAGGAATGTGGGCAGCATTTAGCCACTTGGAAGAGGCAAGAAAATAAGTTTTCCTTCAAAACCTCCAGAAAAGAACACACTCTGCTGACAACTTGATTTTTGCCCAGTAAGACCCAATTCAGACTTTGAACCAGAGCTGTGAAATAAATGTATGTTGCTTCAACTGCCAAGTTTGTGGTTTTTTGTTATAGCAGCAATGGAAAACTTATACAAATGTGAAAAGTCAAAATTCTCCTCCCTGTTTTCTACACCATCTCCTCTCCACTTCAGATCTATCCTGGCAATAACAGCTCTGAATAGGTTTTGGGGTGAGGGTGTTACCAGAATGGGATACTGATTCACATCCCAAAAGAGGGTTCCTGGATCATAAACAAGAAGGAATTCAGGGCGAGTCCATAGAGTAAAGTGAAAGCAAGTTTATTAGGAAAGTAAAGGAATAAAAGAATGGCTATACCATAGACAGAGCAGGAACAGTATGGGCTGCTCAGCAAAGGATACTCACAATTATTTCCTGATAATATGCTAAACAAGGGTTATTCATGTATTTTCTGGGAAAGGGGTGGGCAATTCCTGGAACTGAGGGTTCTTCCCCTTTCAGATTATATAGGGTAACTTTCTGACCTTGCCATGGCACTTGTAAACTGTTACGGCACTGGTGGGAGTTTCTCTTAGTGTGCTAATATATTATAATTAGCATATAATAAGCAGTAAGGAAGACCAGAAGTCACTTTTGTCACCATCTTGGTTTGGGTGGGATTTGGCCAGACTTTTTTTTTTTTTTTTACTGTGTGCTGTTTTATCAGCAAGGTCTTTGTGACCTGTACCTTGTGCCAACCTCTTATCTCATCCTGTAACAGAATGCCTAACCTCCTGAAAATGCAACCCCGTAGGTTTCAGCCTCATTTTACCCAGACTCTATCCAAGATGGAATCACTCTGGTTCAAACACCTCTGACAGGCAGAGGGAAATGTCTTTGCAGAATTGTGACTCTGTAGACATTTTCGTAGTGTGTTTTAATATATATTAAGGCAAGTCTTCTTTTTTTAACTTCTAAAAAATTTTAACTTCTCACACATTTACATTTTCAGATGAACATTAGAATCAGTTTGTATATCCTATTTTAAAATTTCTTCAGGATTTTCACTGGGAATACATTGAATTTATAGACTGATTTAGGGGAAAGCACATTATCTTTCTAATCCTAGCTCACAATACCTTACAATAATGGCTAATAGATATTTGTTGAATGAATGAATATGTATTTTATTTTGTTTTTGGAGAAGAGAGGAAGGGAGTCAATTTGAATAATTTTAAAAATATTTAGTATTGTATTGAAATGGTCCATTTCATTTGAATTTTCAATCTATCACTGTAAAGTTCTACATAGTATTTTCATTTAAAAGTCTTTCCCAAGGCCAGGTGTGGTGGCTTACGCCTCTAATCCCAGCACTTTGGGAGGCTGAAGTGGGCAGATTGCTTGAGGTCAGGAGTTCAAGACCAGCCTAGCCAACATGGTGAAACCCTGCCTCTGCTAAAGATACAAAAATTAGCTAGGTGTAGTGATGGTTGCCTATAGTCTCAGCAACTTGGGAGGCTGAGGCATGAGAATCACTTGAACCCAGGAGGCAGAGGTTGCAGTGAGCTGAGGTGGTGCCACTGCACTCCAGCCTAGGGGACAGAGTGAGACTCTGTCTCAAAAATTAAAAATATTTCCCATATCTGTAATTGCATCCACTTTCTTAATCCAAATGTGGTATAATTTGATTTCTCCACTTCTTTTCTTTGTCACACTTGCCAGACTTTTCTTTTATTGGTGTTTTCATTTAAAAAAAAAGTTTTGGTTTTATTGATATGTTCATCAATTATTTGTTCTCCTTTTTATTTGTAGGGTAGAAAAAGTAATATCCATTTCCCCTGCTCCCACCCCTCATCACCAGGTTCATGGCTGAGACTTTTATGACAAAAGACTGATTAACAAGAGCTTATAAAATTATTTGATATAAAAATATTTAATACAAGTTTTATGTTGAGAAACTTCAGAAGTGTTGACCCAAAGAAATAGGGAAATCTAGGGGTTTTTATGCTTAGGTTTGGTGAAGAGTGGACAGTCCTCACAGAAGCATGATGGGAGGATGGAAGAGTATTGTCGCATGACTTTCTCCTTAGTTCAGCTAAAAACAGGGGCCTTGTCACATGGCCATGAAATATTAGGCTCATAGACACTTTGAAGGGTGAGAAAATGTAATTTATTGATCAGAAAGGAAACAAAGGGGAAACAGGGGACCTCAGCCGAGCGAGAGTCCTGCTCTGCCTGGCAGATTGAACCCCAGGTTCCACCCAGAAAGAAGAGGGGCCAGGCTCCTTCCCACTGCAAACATTGCAAACTTCCGGAAGCTCCACCCCAGTGTGCATGCTTCCCAGTGGGCAGGCTGGTGAGAAGTTCTCTGGGGACCCTTTTATACTTCGCTGTCTCACTATAACCTAGTGATCACAAACTGGGGTGGGAGATCTTAGCAAGTCCTGTTTGTTCATATTCTTCCTGGCATCCCTGTGTGACATTTCTTCCCTCTGGATGTAGGGCAAGACACCTGTCACATAAGGGTTTTCAGGAGAGACAGGAGGGAGAAGCTCAGAGGGTGACCTTTTCAGGTTTTATGGTCTGCTTCAGGGAAGAAGAGTGAGAGGGACTTTCCTGCTCCTGCTGTTTTCTCCGTTTCCAAGGTGCACTATTTTGGAGTCATGTGTCCTGAACCCTATCATATCCGAATTCTTCCTTTAACTTTTCGTTTATGTGCTTGACCCTTCCCTGGGTTTCCTGGATGAATGCATAGTTGCTGTTGTTTTTCATCTTGCTTGACTTTTAATAAATATGTTCTGGCTATAAAGTATCCTCTAAGTTCAGTTTTGGCTAGGTCCACTAGTTTTTCTATGTATTGTTTTTCAGAACTGAATAGTACATAATTTTGCACTTTTATTCTTTTCTAACCAAAAAGTTATCTTGAAAAGATAATTTTTAAAAAGGATCTAAGTGGTTAATGTTTTGTAGAGGGGGAGACACATACAACAGAAGGCTATGATTTATTATTCATTTCTAGCTTTTTTTTTTTCATTATAGCCAGAGAATGGAGCCTCTGTGATTTCCCCATTGGATAACACTGAGATTTCCTTTGTGGTTAAAAACATAGTTAACGTGTAAATAATTTCAAATATGTTTAACAAGAATCTATATTCTCTTTTTAGGAAAAGTATCTTAAATCTGCTTATTAAATCAAGCTTGTTAATTTTGTTTTTCAAATGCTCTTCTTCCTTCCTTCCCTCCCTCCCTCCTTTCCTTCCCTTCTCTTCCCTCCCCCTTTCCCCCTTCCCTTCCCTTCCCTCCCCTCTTCCCTTCCCTTCTCTTCCCTTCCCTTCCTTCTTCCCTTCCCCCTCCCCTCCCCTCCCCTTCCCTTCCTCCTTCCTTCCTTTCTTTCTCTTCTTTCTTTCTGTCTTTTATGAGACAGAGTCTCCCTCGGTTACCCAGGAGGCTGAAAGTCAGTTGTCTGATCATAGCTCACTGCAGCCTTGACTTCCTGGGCTCAAATGATCCTCCCTCCTTGGCCTCCCGAGTAGTTGGGACCACAGGTGCACACCACCACGCCCAACTAATTTTTGTATTTTTGGTAGAGATGAGGTTTCACCATGTTGCCTGGGCTGGTATTGAACTTCTGAGCTCAAGAAATCCTCCCATCTATGCCTCCAAAATGCTGGGATTACTGGCATGAGCCACCACGCCTGGCCTCCTCTACATTCTTATTTTCCATATGCCTCACTTGTGAGTCTCTGAGAGTTGTAGTTTTCAAAAGTTCTCGTATATTTTCAATAAGTCATTTATGTATTGGTGCTTTGCTCTTTCATGGAATAAAGGTCTGAATCTACTATATCTTCTTGGTGGGTTTTACCGTTAATGGATGTAAAATGCCCCCTTTGTTCCCTTTGATTACAGTAGGAATCCTGCGCCTCAGGGTGGCACTTCATCCTGAGTGAGACTCACAGCCAGAGCTGCCTTGTGATTCTTTTCCTTGCTGTTTTTTTAAGAGTGGAATTGCATCACATTTTTCTGGCTTTCACTCTGCTTTAGCCCTCAAGCAGTGAGCTTCTCCCAAGCACATTTCTCCATGTTTGGCAAGAGATTTTCAGCTGCAAACACAGCAGCTATATAACCCACTGTACCTGTGAGTGATTGGTGGAATCCAACAGACAGGCTGGCAAGAGGGTGAGCCCATAGGGTACTAAGTTGAGCACTTGCTCTGAGGGTGGTGCAGATCTCCCTGAATTATGCATTCTAAGCGCCTCATCCCAGGCCCCACCCTGCTAACAAAGTTCCTTGACCTTCAAGATAGGCCTTTTTGTCATCCCTTAGTTTGCTCTTTGTCTACTCCATTAAGAAATTTGTTTCATTTTTTTCTTTTCCTTTTTTTTTTTTTTATTGAGACAGGGGTCTCACTCTGTAGCCCAGGCTGGAGTTCAGTAGCTCAATCTTGGCTCACTGCAACCTCTGCCTCCCAGGCTCAAGCGATCCGCCTGCCTCAACCTCCTGAATAGCTGGGACCACCAGCGTGCACCACCACACATCCAGCTCATTTTCGTATTTCTTTTTTTAGTAGAGACAGTTTCATCATGTTTCCCAAGCTTGTGTCCTCAAGTGATCTGCCTGCCTCGGCCTCCCAAAGTGCTGGGATTACAGGCAGGAACCACCACACAGCCCAGCTTCATACAATACACAACCCGTTTGAGTTGTTTTACTCTGGTGTTTCAATTAAGCTAATAATATTTCTTTTTATTTCTTATTTTCATCAAGATAACAATGAAGAAATAGTTGACAATGAAATAGCATTAAAAGGCTTATGAGGAAAAAGACGTCTTTGCCTCCTTCTGTACTCTTCAGAGGCAACCGTTTAAAAATGTTTAAGGGTTTCTTCTGTCATTTGCCTTCACATTTCTTTTCTTTTCTTTTTTCTTTTCTTTTCTTTTCTTTTCTTTTTCTTTTCTTTTCTTTTCTTTTCTTTTCTTTCCTTTCTCTCTCTCTCTCTCTCTCTCTTTCTCTCTCTCTCTCTCTCTCTCTCCCTCTCTCTTTCTTTCTGACAGAGTCTGGCTCTGTCACCCAGACTGGAGTGTGATGGCACCATCTTGGCTTACTGCAACCTCCGCCTCCTGGGTTTAAGTAATTCTCCTGCCTCAGCCTCCTGAGTCACGCAGCCTCCCGAGTAGCTGGAATTACAGGCACATGCCACCACACTCTGCTAAATTTTGTATTTCTAGTAGATGGAGTTTCCCCATGTTGGCCAGGCTGGTCTCAAACTCCTGACCTCAGGTGATCTGCCCACATCGGCCTCCTAAAGTGCTGGGATTACAGGCGTGAGCCACCGCACCTGGCCTTGACTTCATGTTTCTAAATTACTAAAGAAATTACAATTACTGCTATTTCTTTAGTTATCAATCATGGCTATATCAATAATGGATGTATTTTATGAACTTCCATTGATGACATATGATTCTATAGCATCGTTACTTTATCATTCCTATTGCTCCAATATGGGGATTCCAATATAATTTTGAAATTTAATACTAATTTCCAATATAATAAATTCCAATATAATTTTTGGTTAAATGAGAATTCAGTATGAAGAGTATTATTATGTCAGCAAATACAATTTACTACTGAGAAAAATAAGGTACTTGTACTTCCATAATCATTTTTTAAAATTTTCTTAAAGATAATAATGGTCTTGTTTTTTATATTTGATTAGTTCCATATGCTCCATCAAACCTCATCCTTGATAGTCTATCAAGATTTTATAAATAGTTATATGTATAGAGGATAATTTATCAATTATCTTTTGGTTATTTGGTTTTTCTTTTCTAAAGAACTCTCTCCAGGAAATTTATCCTTCTCCAATTTGGATCAATTGCATTTTCACTTTGTCACCTGGCTGCCATTCCGAAATTTATTTTTATGTTTTCCTGTGTTGGAGTCCCTGTTTTCTTGGTTTTATATCTATCTCTTTCTCTTGCTTTTCATTTTCATGGAACTCATCCTTCCATAGCTTTCTAAAAATGTGTGCCCAGAAATAAAATATCTTCATCTGAAAATGTCTGCACTGTCAGTATCACACTTTTCCAAGGCTCCATCTTATGCACTGATTGTTCCTGTTCTGTAAAAGCCTGTTCTTGTTTCATAGATACAGTATATTCTTTTGTTTTTCTGAGGTTTTATGTTTCTGAGGTTTTATTTCTCTGAGGTTATTAATAATATGATCTTATACACTGGCTATCTTTTGTGGTCTGTATGGTCTCAGCTGCCTCCAGATCCCATTTTTCTGTTTGTTTAGGTTTTTCTCTTTCATATTGAAGGATCTCCTCAAATGTCTTGTAGTCATTACCTGTGATATTTAAGATTACATTCCTACTAGAAAGCTACGATGCTCTGTGTCCATTTGTGGAGCTTGGTGGTGGATGAATTTCACTGCCATATGTTCAGGTGGCAAGCCAACCTTAGCTGTTTCTATGGGGGGCCTTCCAACGTCTGCATCTAAAAGGTTTTCCTTTTTAAGTTTAGGTCTCAAGAGATGAAGTTTCTAGTCTCCTTTTGGAGAGGGATCACTTAGCGGCTGGTATTCTGAGAACACAGAGGAAGAAGGGGACAGGGAACTCACCATTCAGTATGCTTCTTTTTTCAGCCCTATGTGTTGCTCCGGTCCTTCTCTGTGCTTGGTATTCCTAAGTCTGGAGCCTCTAATTTAATCTCTCCTATACAAACAGTCACCCGGATGCAGAAGAAAGAAGAGGAGATCTGGCCTTCTGACTGCTGCAGACAGACTTCAAACCTCTCTCTCCATGTAAGCCTCATCCCTCATCCACCTCACACCTGACTCCTTTGATTCCTGAGCCTTTAGGGGCCATGAGCTTCATTCTCATCCTTGCTCCTTTCTGCAGGATTTAGATTCTAGTTTCACTCTTTAACACCAGTTTATTACTTCTATACCACTTTCTGCCTTCTAAAATGGTTTTGATTTCCTTTAAAATTATTTTGATATCCTTTATCCAGGAACACCTTTATTCCCTTTTTCTCTGAACAGTTGCACTCTTTCTGTATTTCTGGGTAATAACTTCAGGAGGTTTGAAGAAAGAGGGGAGATTAAATGTATATAGTCTATCCTCCACAGTTAATTTCTAACTAGATGACTAATTCAAATTCCTTGAGTGTCTGATTGGTTAATGGCTCCTTGCCTGCTCATAATGCTGTCGTGGAAGGATTTGTTTATTTCATCCTCCAGTTTAAAGTAGAAGCTCACCATCTTGCAATGAAAGTTGTCCACATTTGCTTCTTTTTACCAGAATAATATATATTTTTTCAAATAATAAAAAATTTTTAGAACTTTTTGTTTTGAGCATTTTTAAACTTATGGAAATTTTGCAAGAGTAGTACAATGAATTTTTATATATACCCTTCACCTTGATTCACCAATTGTTCACATTTTGTTTCATTTGCTGTCTTTCATTCTGTTATCGCTCATAGATCCTGTGATCTTTACCCATAAATACTTACACAGTATAATTATCGAATTTGGGAAATTTAACATTGCTACAATATTATCTAATCTAGCTAACACAATGGTATCTAATCAAGCCACATTCAGATTTTACTAATGATCACGGTAATGTTTTACAATATTTCTTCCAATCCAGGATTTGATCACGGCTTACCCTTTTCATTTGTTGTCTTGTATCTTTGGTCTTCTTTAATCTGAAACGGTCTTTTTTTTTTTTTCCCTGACATTCGTGAGGGGTCCGGGCCAGAAGTTTTATAGAATGTCCTTCCCATTGGGTTTCACAGATATTCCCTTGAGATTAAATACAGGAAAACCCCAGAGTGATGCTGAGGTCTTCTCAGTTCATCATATCAGAAGGCACATGATGTTGCCTTTTTTCAGTATTGGTGACATTGGCTTCAATTACCTGGTAAAGGTGATGTCTATCAGTTTTGCCACTGTAAAGTTTTCTCTTTGAAATGAATAAGAAATCTGTAGAGATATACTTTGAGTCTGTGTAAATATCCATTGTAAGATAATTACTAGATCTTATTCTCAACAGGGCAACACCATTCTTTATGTGTAGGGAGTCCCAAATCGTATTGGTGGTAGTTAAGATGACTATAATACCCATTACAATTTAGTCCCACTGGGAAAATAGTGGTGAATCAAACAGATAGGGCCTTCACATCTAATTTGTCTACTACTAACTAAATGGTCTAACATCTTGAGGATGACCTTTCCTGTTACCTTTAGTAAAGAGTCTCTTCCTTTGGCAGTACTAACATGTAAGTTTCTGCAGGTTGTGCACTGCACAAGATCATTATTTATATTGCAGACGCAGTAGATTTTGTACATTTATCTTGACAGTTTTTCAGCAAATGAAAACAAAGCATCTTGAGAAAAGAGAGTCTTTTCTGATTTTCACAAAGTAACCATTGACTGTAGATATGGGAAGTGGGTTATGATAGTTTCTTTCTACGAACACCGTAAGTGACAGTGTTTAAGATAAGAGCTTAGGAAAGTCAGCAACGTTTAGTTCCATGACTAAGTCCAGTAGACATGAGCACTTCTGATAGGAATGTCTTGACCCAGGAGGTGGTCAATTAGAAGGTTCTCAGTCAAGGATTAAGTACCTATTGGGGAAGAAAATCAGCAGACATGTACATAGGCAAAGAAATCCACTTTCAAAGTATTGTGAAGATCATGAACTGGTCTTATGGTTATGGATGGAATATGTTTCTAGAAAAAAATTCCGCAGAAGCAAATGAAACGAGATTAGCACCAGGGCCATGGAATTCTTACAGCTGAAACATCTCACAGGAAGTGGTGTTGGGGTTCATGAGGAATGGGAGAAGAATGAATGCGTCCAAGGAAAAGAGGACTGGTTCAAAGAAAATCCACTAATAGGAATGAAATCCTAGCCAAGAGTCTTGGTTGTGTCACATTGGCTTTACGATGAATAGTAGACCTCAAGAGGCAAGAGCAGCCCTGGGCCCAGGTAACATGCATTGCTTTCTGAGTGCTCTCTTGAGTGTTGAGAACACGAAGCTGTGCTGGGAAACTTCATCCCACTCTGTGCCACTGAACATCACCTCCAGGATGGTCACAAAACACGCCCACAGCCAAACTCATCTTTCCTCCACACAGCCTCTGCCAGATCTGTGCTCTCCTGGAGGAAGAGAAAGAATGCACAAGGGAACACAGAAGAACTTTGTCTGATGGTTTCAGACAAAGGCAAATTCTAAGCTCCTCTGCCTGCCTGCCTACCTGCCTGGGCATGGTCATACTGCTTCTAGCCCATGGCTGATCTGATGGCTATGTCCCGGTGCCCAAATGGTTTATGTCCGAGTCCTGTCCCTTCTGCTAATTTGTAAATGCCTCAGGAAAAGGTTCTACTCCTATGAAGAGCACTGTTCTCAGGGTGCTATATATGCACCAAGAAAGTACTTAATAAATGCTTGCTGTGGAGAAGATGGGTGATGTAGTTTGGATCTGCGTCACTGCCCAAACCTCATGTCAAATTTTAATCTCCAGTGTTGGAGGTGGGGCCTAGTGGGAGGTGATTAAATCATGGGGGCGAATTTCCCCCTTGCTACTCTCACGATAATGAGTGAGTTCTCACAAGATCTTGTTTAAAAGTGTGTAGCACCTCCTGCTTCACTCTCCTCCTCCTGGTCCAGCCATGTAAGATGTGTCTGCTTCCCCTTCACCTTCCGTCATGATTGTAAGTTCCCTGAGGCCCCCCCAGCCATGCTTCCTGTGCAGCCTGTGGAACCGTATTTCAGGTGTTTCTTTATAGCAGTGCAAGAACTGACTGATATAACAGGATAGCCCTGATGAACAGACTCTCGAACGGAAATTCAAACGTTTGCCAGCTGGCGTAGGAATGAGAATAAACAGTAGCCTGGTAATATTTTTTGTTTTTTTGGTCTTAACCCATGTCAAGTAAAAGGACCCCAGTGGAACTAAATTTCTTAGTTGCTGTGAGCTGTGTACAAATTTGAATCTGTGCATCTATTCATGGCTGGAATTCCAAGGAAATGGGCCATGTAGGAACTATCTGTGGACAAGGCATGTTGATTCATAATAGTCATAACAAGAGCTCACATTTACTGAGCATTCACTATGTCCAGACACTATGCTGTAGCTCATTTAATTCTCCTGAGGAATTAAATTCCCATAAAGAATACTCTCTATTATTCCTATTTTTACAGGTGAGGAAATGGAGGCTCAGAGAAGATGTGTTGTTAATCGAGTTCATGAGATTTATGAATGAGAGAACTGGGACTTGGACCCATGTCTGTGTGATGTCAAAGCTGGTACAGTCGTGTTCCACTGTTCCCCTTCTCCATTTCAGCATCACAGAATCACTGGTTGGACTCATGACATCTCAGAAGAAGAAAGATCCTAAAGACCGTCTGTCTGGTTTCACTCCTGTCAGCGCTAGGGAGAAAATCTAAGGCTAGCATTTCCAGTAAACCATCATTTGCAGTGAGTGCTCTCCTGTTGCTGAGGATTCCTTCTACTAAATGGTAGAAGTGGAAACTGCAGTTTACCAAAGCTAAGAGGTGCAAAAAAACTGGCCTCAGATCGTTTTTGGCAAATGCACATAGCCCTTTGTCTCCAGGACAAAGGAAGCTATACTCTAGAGTAACTTAAATAAGTACAGTGCTTAACCTGAGAAAGACACCTTGGAGACCCACTCTGACATATATTTCCTTCTGACTTAAAATTAATATAAAATACCTAATATTCCAGTGGTCAGCTTTCCAAATCCCCTGTGTCACTGGCTTTGTGTTAAATGCAGCACTCTGGCTGCCCAAGGTTGCAGACTCAGAACCACATGGAATAAAAACAGCAGGATATTTTTCCAAGATTTACTATATAATGCAAATTTTCAACTATAATCACAAGACATTTCTCTCCGCCCTTCCCCGCAAGTTCGTCTACTCCCATAGCTCCTTAGATTTGAAAAGATTGGAGGGCAGGGAGAATACCATTGAAGTAAGCAGATTTTACATCCTGATGATGTTTTTGTAGCTGCCACATGTGGCCCCGTGTGAAGTAGCTGAACACTTCTGCTTGCTGGCAGCCAGAGTCAGCCCTCACCTCCTATGGAGCGCCTTCTGACTTCAAAAAGCCTTCTAGGGGGTTGCAGAGGAGAGGAAATGTGGGAGAGGGTTGCCACTTAGGCTTCCTGAATTCATTTTCCATCTTTGTGCTTGCTGTTTATTAGAGCCATGCAGGAGACGAAAGGTCAGAGGAATTTCAGGGGTTTCTCCAAATAAGTTGCTAGAAACCCTGATACTGAAATAAGAGATTGCATTCTTCTGGAAGCAACATTTTTAAAGCATGACTAAACATAATGTCAATTAAGAAGGTCTATTTAGTGTTCAGATACACTAAATATGCTGAATCAGCTAAGGAAGTCCTTTTTCTATATAAAAGCTCATCTCTTTGCATCGCTCAGGAAACAAGCCACTCACTGCATTTTCCACAGTGTGACAGTTCTCTTGGTGGCAGGCTGGCCTGAGAAGGCACTGCTTGCAGAGTAGCATAAGAAATGTTCCATTTATTTGCACGCCCTCACTGTGCATAGCTGGAATGAGGCTGAGATAAATATAAGCTAGTTGGACCTGCAGATCAAGGAAGTCTTAAGGGTGGCCAGCCTTCTCTTCTTTTGCCTGTTAGTTTCCAGAACTGGAAAGGGCCTTCAGAGTTTACCAGTTTTCTCTGTTGAAGATAAACCAACATAATCCTTATTATGTTCTACTTTTATTTATTTTATTTTTATTTTGTTATTTTTTTTTTTTTAGAGACAGAGTCTTGCTCTGTTGCCCAGGCTGGAGTGCAGTGGCATGATCTCAGTTCACTGCAACCTCTGTCTCCCAGGTTCGAGTGATTCTCCTACCTCAGCCTCCCAACTAGCTGGCATTACAGGCATGTGCACCATGCCGAGCTAATTTTTTTTTAGTAGAGATGGGGTTTCACCTTGTTGGCCAGGCTGGTCTTGAACTCCTGACCTCAAGTGATCCACCCATCTCAGCCTCCCACAGTGCTGGGATTATAGGCGTGAGCCACCATACCCGGCTACCTTTATATTTTGGATGAAGGTTTAAAATAATTTAATGATTAATATTTTTAATATCAATTTTTATTTCTTTAATTTGCAAACTTTTGGACTTTTAGCATAGTACTATAGATTTCTGCATGAATCAACTTACTCCAGTAAATTTGTTAGAGATGTTATTATAATGTATTAGGGTAATGAATAATAATAAATGAATTTTTATTTTAAATTGTAGTCAGTCCACAATAATTTACTGCTGTATATAAGGAACTATGCTAGATACCATGGTGATATGGTTTGGCTCTGTGTCACCACCCAAATTTCATCTTGAATTGTAATCCCCACGTGTTGGGGAGGGACCTGGTGAGAGGTGACTGAATCATGGAGGTGGATTTCCCCCTTTCTGTTCTCATCATAGTGAGTTCTCACGAGATCTGGTTGTTTGAAAGTGTGTGGCACTTCCCCCTTCACTCACTGTTCTGCTTTGCCATTGTAAGAGATGCCTGCTTCTGCTTCGCTCTGCCATGATTGTAAGTTTCCTGAGGACTCCTAGTCATGCTTCCTGTTAAGCCTGCAGAACTGTGAGTCAATTAAACCGCTTTTCTTCATAAATTACCCAGTCTCAGGTGGTTCTTTATAGCACTGTGAGAATGCACTAATACACATGGGCATCAGATGTTTAGAACATTCACGATCCTCCTCTGTGTTCCTACAGCAGAGATCCATATTGAGACTTGAATACGACTTGTTCATGGTGATCTTGGGCAGGAAGGGCTGGAGCCCTCTCAGCAGCACTTGCCCTTTGAGTCTTTCCAGGGGCAGTGCTGAAGTTTATTTCAGTCAGTTTCCTTGTCATTATCTCCATCTCTTTCCCCCTTCCAACCCATGGGATGGACTATGGTTAAAGTTGAGCTGGACGTTCCTCTATGTGAAGCTATTTGGCCCATTTAGAGCTTAAACCTAGATTCTTAGACTTTCTAGAGCCTTGCTTTAGCCAACTGGACTTGGCAGTAAATGCTCATTGTTAATCATTTGAAATAACTTTCTCCAGTGGAATCACAGAGGGGATGGTGGCTAGCTGGCTGGTGCAATTCTTACAACTTGAGCTTTTGTCCTCAGTTTAGAAGCAAACCAAGTCTAGACATTATTGGACTGATACGTAGACCCTCATGCTCTAGCAACATGCCCCATGACCTAGTCTACTTCACAATAGCACGCATTTATCAAGAGTTAACAGCACCTGCAGATTACAAAGCCTCTGATGCAAAAGTGTGAACCACAAGCCTATTGTTAGGTGGCAACCAAAAGGCTACCATGGTGACTTGTGAGGAAAAACGTGTCTTCCTCTGAAAATATGTGTTCTGTGGGTTAGCCAGCTGGAAATCTAGAACAACTTGAAAAGTGATTCAGTTGATGGCCTTTGTTAGCTCAAACCAGAGGGTTTTCTTTATGTTTTTAACTAACAAAGCTTAACTGTCACAAGAATACATATATAAAGAAAAATTTACTTTTTAGTGAATTCAGAATTGCTAAGTTACAGTACTGAGATAGATTCAGTATGCACAATAGTTCGAATGTTTGATAGGCCTTAAAGTTAAAAGATGAGAGTGAAAGGGGACTGTTAGCCAATGTCCAGATTCAGAATAGTAAACGTGCAGCCCACTTACTCTTGTCCTTCTTCCACGTTCAAACAACTTTTTAATCCATCCAGGTGCTCTTTCCTGATCCCAGATGTGGCTTCAGAACATTTCTTAACATAAGACTCTGAGTCAAGTGATGAGACTTAGCTCTTGAGATGAAATTTATATGTTAGCTCTGATCTAGGTAGCATCATTCAAGAAAATTTCAGTGCAATACTTTTTTTTTGTATACACTGGTTTGTTTATATATTTTCCCTCTCTTTCTGTCATGATCTTTGTGTATTACTGTCAAAATTGTGTCAGTTCCAACCCTAGACTTACTAGACACAAGTGCCCCGATAGCTATAAGGAAGAGAAGAAGCTTTCAAATGTCAGTTTCAACATCCACAATATGATGAAATGTTGTAGTAAACTGACAATTTTTTTTTTTGACATGGAATCTCTCTCTGTCACCCAGGCTGGAGTGCAATGGTGTGATCTTTGCTCACTGCAACCTCTGCCTCCTAGATTCAAGCGATTCTTCTGCCTCAGCCTCGCAGTGGCTGGGATTATGGGCACCTGCCACCATGCCCGGCTAATTTTTGTATTTCTAGGAGAGATGGGATTTCACTGTGTTAGCCAGGCTGGTCTTGAACTCCTGACCTTACCTCAAGGAATCTGCCTGCCTCAGCCTCCCAAAGTTCTGGGTTACAGGCATGAGCCATTTCAACTGGCTGCAAAGTGACTTTTAACCAGTGTTAACTGGACTTACTTAGTTTGAAAAATGAGCCTTCTTTAGTCTTTTAATTAAAGTTTCATGAAAAGTCTATGGATTAAAAAAGCATTTTTCAGATTATGTTTTAAAATGTAGGAAACATTTCCTTTCAGCCAAAACAAAGCCTGTGTGTGTCTGCATTCATAACTGAGCTAATAATAGTAAAACAATTTATTGAGCGCTATTTGCCAGGTACTATGGACATCATTTTAGTGTTTTAATGTTCGTTTGCTAGGGCCGCCATAACAAAATACCACAAACTGGGTGGCTTAAACATCAAAAGTGTATTGTCTCACAGTTCTGGAGGCTGGAAGCCAACACTGAGATGTCAGTAGGTGTGGTTTCCTTTGAGACCTCTCTTCTTGGCTTACCGATAGCTACATCTGGCTGTGTTTCAGGTGGTCTTTCCTCGGTGGACATGCATCCTTGACATCTCTTAAAATGTTTAAATTTCCCCTTCTTATAAAGACACTAGTCAGATCGGATTATGACCCATCGTAAAGGCTTTATTTTATTTAGGTTGGTGAAGAAGTAATTGCTTTTAATGGCAAAACCCACAATTACTTTCGTACCAACCTAAATAAAATAAAGCCTGGAGGGTGGGCCATAATTCACCCTAAAGATTGTATTTCATTTATATAACAAATAAAATTTATATAATAAAGTAACTTAATCACTTCTGTAAAGGCCCTATCTTCAGTCACATTTTAGGTGCTAGGGTTCAACATGTGGATTTAGTGGGAGATGAGGGAAGCAGGAGATACAATACAGCCCATAACGATGTCAAGACCTCACAGTTGTTATGATCACGTGATATGGTTTGGATCTGTGTTTCCACCAGATCTCATGTTTAATTGAGATCCCCAGTGTTGGAGGTGGGGCCTGGTAGGCAGTGATTGGATTATGAGGGTGGATCTTTCATGAATGGTTTAACGCCATCCCCTTTGGCATTGTCTTGGTGATCCTAAGTGAGTTCTCACTAGATCTGGTCATTTAAAAGTGTGTGGCACCTCCCCCACCACTTTTCCTCCTGCTCTGCCAACGTGAAGTTCTGGGTCCTCCTTCCCCTCCATCATGATTGTAAATTTCCTGAGGCCTCCCAAAAGCAGATCTGCCATGCTTCTTATACAGCCTGTGGAACTGTGAGACAAGACTCTTTTCTTTATAAATTACCCAGTCTCAGTTATTTCTCTATAGCCGTTCAAGAACAGACTAATACTATCATTATCGCCATTTTACAGATAAAGAAACAGAGATTCATAGAAGCCGAGTTATTTGCCTGAAGACTTTTATGTAGCAAACCCAGCATATTATTCATATATGCTCTATATTTCTTATTCAGCTATGAATGTTGGAGATTGGAGATAAAATTTACTTTAAGAAGTGAGTTTTAAAAGGCCCACTAACATTTCTAGATTCCTTTCAAAGAAGGTGTATGTAGCAAGGTTGCTAATGTAGCCCCTGCTCCTTACCAACTGTGTGACCCCAGGCAAGCTAATTTGCTTCTCTGGCCCTTGGTTTTCTCATCTATAAAATGGGAATATTAATAGTCCCTGCCTTATAGGGCTGTTGAGGAGGGAACATCCTTATAACAATGTCTGCACGTAAGTATTCAACATATGGTAGCAGCTATTATTATATAAGATAATCTTCATTGTGAGAAGAATGCATTTTCAAAATAGGACAAAATTATTATCATTCCTTCTTTGCATTTGTAAGAGTTATTAGATGTTGGTTATTTGGATCTATTAATCAGTTTTCAATATTATCATTTTCAGTATGTTATGTTACTTTACATTGCCAACATGTCAGAGGCCAGTGTAATAAGTCAAAAGTGATTTAAGTCATTGGCTGAGTGTCATGCATGTGGCACAGCACTGAGAATCAGACCAACAGTACCTGATTTTAGCACATACTGGGCATATCAGTGTGTTTTCCTTGGAGTTAGGTGACATACCAGCTACTATAGCTGCTGAATAATTTTCTGGACAGTCCTGATGACAATTATCCCCTGCAAAACAGTTTTCGAATAGAATGTTGCAGAATTAGGTCCACCAGAGCCCATGTCGAGTGGCAGAAGACAGCTTACTTTCTAGACAAACCTTTCTGTACTCCTGGTCATCTGTTTTTATGAACAAATTGAGGTAAAATGAAATGAATTAAGATACATTAGAAATGTTTTATCTGGGCCAACCACGGTGGTTCACACCTGTAATCCCAGCACTTTGGGGGGCCGAGGCAGGCGTATCACCTGAGGTCAGGGGTTCAAGACTAGCCTGGCCAACGTGGTGAACCCATCTCTACTAAAAATAGAAAAATTAGCCGGGAGTAGTGGTGCATGCCTGTAGTCCCAGGTACTCTGGAAGCTGAGCAGGACAATCACTTGAACGTGGGAGGCAGAGGTTGCAGTGAGCTGCGATCGTACCATTGCACTCCAGCCTGGGTGACAAGAGCGAAGCTCCCGTCTCAAAATCAAAACGATAAATGTTTTATTTGTCCTTTGGTTACACAGGTTACTGTATAATCTGTATATTTGATTGTTATTTTGCAAATGTTTTTTTTTTGAGAAAATAATCAAAATAAAAGGTGTAACAGATAAAGTAAATCATTTTGATAAAGATACAAGACAAATTTTATATTTTCTTACAAATTATTCCTGGTAGTAGGTCACAATTGAAAATATAGGTAGGTGAAGGCCACCTCTGTTGTCTGGGCCTTTCCAATGATTCTCTTATCTCCCCTGTGAGATACTCTACTCTGTATCGTAGTAGTTAAGTAGCTGATACTACAATCAAGTTATAATTTTTAAAAGTGTTTTTATTATTGTTATAACAGTCCTATGGTTCACAAAATCCAGACTCTAGCACCCATGCCTAGTACCTAAAAATGTTCTGGATGGGCCTATGAATGTTTGAAGTAAAAGGAAAATGACTGAGGAATGGAAGAAGTCTCCAGAAGGCTTGGAGAGCTGAAGGACACTCAAAAGTTCTTCCCAGGAAGGAGGAGAAGAAAAAGAAATTTGGCCAGGCACGGTGGCTCACGCCTGTAATCCTAGCACTTTGGGAGGCCAAAGTGGGCAGATCATGAAGTCAGCAGTTCGAGACCAGCCTGTCCAATATGGTGAAACCCCCGTCTCTACTAAAAAAAAACAAAAAATACAAAAATTAGCCAGGCGTGGTGGTGCATTCCTGTAGTCCCAGCTACTCGGGAGGCTGAGGCAGGAGAATCACTTGAAGCTGGGAAGTGAAGGTTGCAGTGAGCTGAGATCACGCCACTGCACTCCAGCCTGTGTAACAGAGCAAGACTCCGTCTCAAAATAAAAAATAAAAATAAAAATAAAAACTTAAGAAAAAAAGAATAAGAAATTTGAAGGAACGCTTAAGAAATTACTTTGAATAGCTTTAAATAACTTATGATAGAGTTAAATTTTTTGTAAAACATAGATCATCATACTTGTAAGCCTTTACAGCTATAAAACTTAAACTATTAAGGAGACCAGTCGTTGAAATTACAGAGCTTCTCAAAACTTTGAGGTGTGTATGACTCAACTGGGGATCTTGTTGAAATGCAAATTCTTGCAGAAATTCTGTATTTCTAACACACTGCTCAACCCCTTGGTAGCCAGGTCCTAAACTACACAGCCATCCACTCCCCTCTTCCTTGTTTTTTCTCTCTTTTCTTCCTTCTCTTTCTTTTTTTCTTTTCTTTTCTTTATTTTATTTATTTATTTTTTTTTGAGATGGAGTTTTGCTCTTGTTGCCCAGGCTGAAGTGCAGTGCCACAATCTTGGCTCACTGCAACCTCTGTCTCCCAGGTTCAAGCAATTCTCCTGCCTCGGCCTCCCAAGTGGCTGGGATTACAGGCACCCCTGCACCATGCCCAGCTAATTTTTTGTATTTTTAGTAGAGATGGGTTTCACCATGTTGGGCAGGCTAGTCTCGAACTCCTAACCTCAGTTGATCTACCCACCTTGGCCTCCCAAGGGGCTGGGATTACAGGCGTGAGCCACCACGTCCCACCTCTTCCTTCTCTTTCTCTGGGCACAGGATCACATACCATTTATGTGTGCGTATACGGATGCCTTAGATATGTCTATATTTTTGCTTTCTGAAACATTAATTAAGGAATAGGAGATTGCTACAGAAACCACAATGTACTTCATGAAAAATCATTGAGTACAAAGGCAAAACATTGACAAATTGATATTTTCTTGCTTCGTCACGCCTGATTTAAGGAAATGAACTCAAAATAGGCTATGTGAATTGGAAATTGACTTCTACCACATTTAAATTGTTCTTCTTTAAAATATTAGCAGTTGAGTGTGTAAACCAATATTTATTTTTTAATCAAAGGTTTGCAGCAAATGGTTCGTAAATGAAAGAAATGAGGGAAGAATGCTTCAGAATGTTCCTAGCAATAGAAGTGGAAATCGGATATTTTATTTCTTTAAATGGCAG
Organism: Cacajao melanocephalus; assembly: GCA_963573385.1. Lineage (NCBI taxonomy): Eukaryota > Metazoa > Chordata > Mammalia > Primates > Pitheciidae > Cacajao > Cacajao melanocephalus. Next base: position 85,042 of record CAUYLG010027284.1, read on the forward strand.
ACACAGCCCTATACTAAATTCCAGCCTGCTCTGGGAAGAGGAAATTGTGTGTGAAACTGGCCATTGTACGAAAGTCCGAGGCCAGCACCCCTCTGACAGAGATCATAATAAATATTTTTCTATAGAAAGAAGTTTTGAAGATCCAGCTACATTAAGGCAGAATCTATTAACAGAATAATTGTATAGAGAGGACTGCTTAAGAAAAGCTTCCAAAATTCCATTATCTTAACTGTCACTCGCCACTCGGAGTTGTCTTGGTGCAGCATGTTTTCATGAATTACCCAAGCTGTTTGTTTTTCTTTTATCAGTCATCACGCTGTCAGCTGGGCCGTTCATAACAACTTTTGGCAGCTCATCAGGGGAGTTCAGAGCTTGAATAGACCCTATCAACTCTCACACCTCATTGTGTGAAACTGTTTACTAGCATTGCCTTTTTCTGTAAATATTACAAGCAGAGCCCTGAAAGGAGAGATGTGTGAAAACAAAATGGCCTAACCTTGTAGCAGTTGGCTGAAATGGCAGATCTGGGTTGACGGAGAATTTGCAAGTCCTTGCATTTCATTTATTTGGCTGAATAATACCTAGTCTCGGGTCTTGGAGTTGTGTGGATGCTAGTTAATTAGACGATACTTAATTTGACTTCACATTTGTGTCAGTTGGCGAAGGCGAGACTTTGTAATTAGGGAGTACAGATCGGCTTCTGTCACAATTTTCCTCCCTCACTCTAATTTAATGCACACTTTTCCAGTGTTTTCCCCACTGTCTTTTATGCATGACTGGTGAGTAGGTGTCCTCTATTACGCAACCAATAGCAAATGGACCTGGTGTCCTGGACTGAGTTTCTGCCAGATTCGCCCATCATAAATAATTTTCTATTTGAAATGAATGTCAACAATCCTCTTTTGAACCTTATAGCACCAACCTGCAAATGGTATGGGTTTTTTTTAGCTTACATTTATAACTTTTTGCCAGAGTTATATATGCAACAGATTTTTAAGTGTCAAGTAATTGTAGTTTTATGAAGGAAACTAGCAGTCTCCGCAGTTTCCCCTCCCTAAAGGCAACCACTTTCAGCTCTTGTGGTGGATTATTTAGAAAATAATTTCACAGTGAGAAAGATATTGATTCACTTTGCCTGTTTTTGAATATTATATAAATGGCATCATATTGCTGCAACTTGCTTCTTTCAGTTAGCATTAAAGTGATTTTTATTACTCTTTTTAAGCAAAATCAGGGTATAATTTACATACAATGAAATGCATCAATTTTAAATGTGCAGTTTAACGAGTATTAATACATGAATACACCCATATAACTGCATGCCAATCAAGATCCGGAGCTTTTCCATCACCCCAAATATTCCTTCTTAACCTTTTCAGCCAGTTCACCTCCAGGAGTTAATCACTTTTCTCTCCTTCTCTCTCTCTTTTTTTTTTAAGACAGAGTTTTAGCTTTTGCCGACCAGACTTGAATGCAGTGGCACAATCTCGGCTCACTGCAACCCCCACTTCCCGGGTTCAACTGATTCTCCTGCCTCAGCCTCCCAAGTACTGGGATTACAGGTGTGAGCCACCGAGTGGGGCCAACTTTTTTCATTTCTATCATCACAGGTTAGATTTACCTACCCTAGAACTTCCTATAAATGAAATCATACAATAAGTACTCTTTTGTGTCTGGCTTCTTTTACTCAAAATGATGTCTTTAAGACTCTTGAGGAAATGTGTTCCTTTAAACTGCCAAACGTATACCACCGCATGAATATACTACTGTTTGTGTATAAATTCACTTGTTGATGTCACTTGGATTGTTTCCAGTTTTTGGCAATTGGCTTTTCTTTTTATTATTGACTTGTAGGCATTCTTGTACATTTCGGATATCAAATCTGTTGTCAGAAATTGATTTTGCCAAGCACTTTGGGAGGCTGAATTGCGTGGAAGGTCAGGAGTTGGAGACCAGCCTGGCCAACACGATGAAACCTCATCTCTACTAAAAATACAAAAATTAGTTGGGCATAGTGGCACGCACCTGTAATCCCAGCTACTTGGGAGGCTGAGGCAGGAGAATTGCTTGATCCTGGAAGGCAGAGGTTATAGATCGCACCATTGCACTCCAGCCTGGGTGACAAGAGTGAAATTCCATCTCAAAAAAAAAAAAAAAAAAGAAAGAAAGAAAAGAAATAGATTTTGCAGGCCAGGTTGCTGTGGCTCATCCCCATAATCTCAGTGCTTTGGGAGATTAGGGTGGGAGGACTTTTTGGGTCACAAGTTGGAGACCAGCCTGGGCAATATAGTAAGACCCTGTCTCTACAAAAAATAAAATAAAATAAAATATAATCGATTTTGCAAATATTTCTCCCAGTCTATATCTTCTCTCTTCATTTTCTTAATGATATTGTTTAATGAGCAGAAGGGTTAAATTTTGATTGTATCTGATTTGTGTTTTTTTCTTCTATGACTAATATTTTTATGTTCTGAAGAAATCTTAGCTGAGTACAAGAGCATGCAGATATTTTTCTGTAACTCCTTTTAACACTGAAGCTTAACAGTTTCAGATTTTACATTAAGGCTTCCTGTCTTAATCTAATTTTTGTATATGGTATGAGGTATCGGTCAAAGTTCTTTCGTTTTTGTTGTTGTTGTTGTTGTTTAATGTGGATATCCAACTGCTGTAGAATCATTTGTTGCAAAGACTTTTCTTTCTATATTGGATGTGTGTGTGCCTGTGCGAGCATGCACAAACACCTTTGTGGAAAATCAATTGACCATCCACACGTGGACCTACTTCAGGACTCTCAATTCTGTTTCGTTGACTTGTTTGTCTATCTGACGCAAATAAGAGTGTCTAAATAATTGTTGCTTTACAGTAAGTCTTGAAAGCAGGAAGTATATGTCTTCTATATCTTTTCAAGGTTCTGTTGACTAATCTTCATCCTTTGCATTTTCATAATAGTTTTTACCATCAGCTCATTAATTTCTACTGAAAAGCCTCCTGGAATTTGAGTTGGTATTGCACTGAAGCTCTAGATCAATTTGGGGAGAATTGATAGTTTAGCAATATTAACTATCTCAATTTATACACATGCTATATGGTTTAATTTTTTATTTAACATTTTTCTGCAATATAAAATCATTTTCACAATTTCTTACTTATTTTTATTAAATTTTCAATAGTTTATGTTTTGCTGCCATTATAAATGGAATTGCTGTTTAATTTTATTTTCTAATATTTTGTTGGTAAAAACTGAAATATAATGAATTATTTATTTATTTTGAGGAGTCTCTCTCTGTCACTCAGGCTGGAGTGCAGTGGCATAATCTCAGCTCACTGCAACCTCCACCCCCCAGATTCAAGCGATTCTCATGTCTCAGCTTCCCAAGTAGCTGGGACTACAGGCGGGCACCACCACGCCCAGCTAATTTTTTGTATTTTTAGTAGAGATGGGGTTTTGCCATGTTGGCTGGATGGTTTCGAACTCCTGACCTCAAGTGATCCACTCTCCTCAGCCTCCCAAAGTGCTGGAATTACAGGCATGAGCCACTGGGCCTGGCCCAAAATTAAAGTATAATTAAGTTTTGTATATTTACCTTGACTCCTATGACTTTGCTAAATTTATTTTTGGTCCTAATATACTTTTTTTGATGATTCCTTCGGATGTTTTATATATGAAATTGTGTCATCTGCAAAAAAGAGAGTTTTGCTTCTTTCTTTTTAATTTGTATTTTTTTTTTCTTACGTTGTTGTATTAACTAGCACTTTCAGGATTATGTTGCATAGAGGTAGGAAGAGTGGACCTCTTGTTTCTGGACTGAAGGAAAGCATTCAAAATTTCTCTATTTTCTATGACATTTGCTGTTGGGTTTTTGTATATGCCCTTTATTACACTGATGAAAGTTCTTTCTTTTCCTAGTGTTTTTGAGAGGTTTTCAAAAATCATGAATGTGGCCGGGTGCAGTGGCTCACACCTGTAATCCCAGCACTTTGGGAGGCCCAGGCAGGTGGATCACCTGAGGTCAAGAGTTTGAGACCAGCCTGGCCAATATGGTGAAACCTCGTCTCTACCAAAAATACAAATATTGGCCAGATGTGGTGGTGTGCTCCTGTAATCCCAGCTACTTGGGAGGCTGAGGAAGGACCATCACTTGAACCTAGGAGGCGGAGGTTGCAGTGAGCCAAGATTGGGCTACTGCACTCCAGCCTGGGTCACAAGAGCCAGACTCCACCTCAAAAAAAACAAAAATCATGAATATGTATAAAATGTTTTCAAAAATATTTTTGCATCAATTGAGATGTTATGCCTTTTTCTCTTTGATTCGGTTAATGTGATGAATTATAACTATTGATTTTCTAATGGGAAACCAAACTTGCAATCCTGGCACAAGTTCCACTATTAATAACGGTTATCTTATTCACACAGTACTGAATTCAATTTTCTAATATTTTATTGAGGACTTTACATCTTTATTCATGAAAGATATTGGTCTGTAATTTTCTTTCTTGTAATGTCCTTGTCAAGTTTTGGCATCAGTGTTTATGCTGGATTCATAAAACAACTTGGAAAGTGTTTTGTTCTATTTTCTTGAAGAGTTTGTGTAAGACTGGTATTTGTTTTTTTTCTTAAGGCTTTGATAGAATTTATGAGTAAAGCCATCTGGGCTTGAGGTTTTCTTTGTTGAAAGATTTTTAATTATGAATTCAATTTTGAAAAGATTCAGGGCTATGTGATTTTTCTTTTTCTTCTTGCTAATTTTGGTAAGATATGCTTTTCAAAGAATTTGTTCATTTGCTCTAAGCTGTTGAATTTATAGGCATAAAGTCATTCACTGCTTTGTCTTCTTGGAGAATTGAATCTTTTATCATTATGTAATAACCCTCTTTATCACTGGTAATATTTCTTGTCTGAAGCCTACTTTGATATTAATGAAGCTACTCAGCTTTCTTTTGATGAGTGTCTGAATGGTACATCTTTTTCCATCCTTTTACTTTTAACCTACCTGTGTTTTTATATTTAAAATTGTATTTTTGTAGACAGTATATAGTTCAGTCTTGCTTTTTATATAGTCTAGCAATTTCTATATTTTTATTAGTGTGGTTTGCATTTAATATGATTATTGATATGACTGAGTTAAAGTCGATTACCTAAATGGATGATTTGTTTTTGATTTGTTCCATTTGTGTCTTCTTTTGGCTCCCTTTTTGATTGAGCATTTTTTACTATCTAATATTATCTTCACTATTAAATTAACATGTGTCACTCTTTTTCAAAATTTTAGTAGTTGCCTTAGTGTTTACCATACACATCTTGTTTAATCAAAGTCTACTTTCAAATAATTTTCTTCTGTTTCTTGTCTACTATAAAGGGCTATATTCCCACTTCTGGCTCCCTGCCCTTATTCTACTGTTGCCCTATGTTTGCTCTTACAAATGCTATAAATGCATAAGACTTCTATTTTTGCTTTAGATACTTATTTTTTAGAGCAATTAAAAGTAATAAAATGTGACTTTTATGTTTACCTTTAGTCATTCCATTTTCAAAGCTCTTAATTTATTTTTCTGGATTCAAGTTTCTATCTTCTATTACATTCCTTCTGCCTAAAGAACTTCCTATAACATTTTTTATAGCATAGGTACACTGGCAATTAATTCCCTCAGATTTTGTTGTTGTTTGTTTTGAGTCTGGGAAAGTCTTTATTTCTCCTTTCTTTTTGAAAGATATTTTTGCTGGGTATAGAACTCTGAATTTACAGGTTTTTGCTGTCAATCAGCAACAAAGACATTATTCCACTATCTTCTGGCTTGCATAGTTTCTGATGAGAAATATTCTGTTATTCTTACCTTTAGTTGTTAACTTCTCTGTGTACAGTGCATCTTTTCACTGGCTGCCTTCAGAATGTTCTTTTTGTCTCTGGTTTTCAACAGTTTGAATATGATATGGCTATGCTGTGGTAGTTCATTTGGGAGGCGGGTATTTATTCTGCTTGGTGTCCTTTGAGCATCTTAGAACTGAGATTCAGTATCTGTAATTCATTTTGGAAAATTCTTACATATTATTTCTTCCTATCTTTTCTTTCTGGGATGCTAATTACATATAGATTAGATCTTTTGTTATTGTCCCATAACTCTTGGATGCTCTGTTGCGTTTTTCCATCCACATTCTATTCTTCCCACTTTTCTGGCAACCAGTGCCACAATTGTCATAAGTCCAATGTCCATATTATGTAAGGATCTTACCAAAGAAATTATTGGTTGTTGTCTTCTCTCTTGTTATCCAAATCCTTATGGGTTTATCTCTTTAGTAGGTTGTTTTCTGCCACTTTCATAGTCTTAGAAGAGAGTGAAAGTGAATGCATTTGCAAAATCTGCCATCATTACCTGGAAGTCAAAATGAAATTTCGTTAGTTAAATGAAATGTAGTAGTGGTAAGGACTACATTTCCTGCTGTCTTTGAAATAAATTAATCTCGTGTATCTTACTTTCTCATTTTAAAGGACTTTTGCATTCTCAGAAATTAAAGAGTCACAAATAATGATAAACATGTATTATAATGTATTATATACTCCTCATGTGCTAGTGGTGTAAATTCTGCTTTATATTTACTTACTTAATTCTCACAACAATTCTGCTAGATAGACACACATACTGTCCTCATTTTTACAATGCAGATAAACTGAGGCACAGAAATATTAAGTAATTTGTCAAAAAATACAGAAATAGAAAATGACAGAAACTGGCTTCTTTTTTTTTTTTTTGAAAGAAAGAAAAAGAGAGGAAAGAAAGTGAGAGTGAAAGAAAAAAAAGAATGTAAGAGAGAAAGAAAGAGGAAGAGAAAGAGGGAGAGAGAACAGGATTCTTGTTCTATTGCCCAGGCTAGAATGCAGTCTAAAAATGGGTATTAAAA